>JAOBRD021099669.1:0-27808 GCA_027575215.2 Hydrozoanthus sils | reverse complement strand
GTTTGGTGTGGCTCCTGCTCATACCAGTGTTGTTTGGTGTGGCTCCTGCTCATACCAGTGTTGTTTGGTGTGGCTCCTGCTCATACCAGTGTTTTTTGGTGTGGCTCTTGCTCATAACAATGTAGTTTTGTGTGGCTCTTACTCATACCTGTGTAGTTTTGTCTCTCTTGCTCTGACACAGCGATGTAGTTTTGTATGGCTCTTGCTCACAACAGTGTAGTTTTGTGTGGCTCTTGCTTACAACAGTGTAGTTTTGTGTGGCTCTTACTCATACCTGTAGTTTTGTCTCTCTTGCTCTGACACAGCAATGTAGTTTTGTATGGCTCTTGCTCACAACAGTGTAGTTTTGTGTGGCTCTTGCTTATAACAGTGTAGTTTTGTGTGGCTCCTGTTCATACCAGTGTAGTTTTGTGTGGCTCTTACTCATACCTGTAGTTTTGTCTCTCTTGCTCTGACACAGCAATGTAGTTTTGTATGGCTCTTGCTCACAACAGTGTAGTTTTGTGTGGCTCTTGCTTACAACAGTGTAGTTTTGTGTGGCTCCTGTTCATACCAGTGTAGTTTTGTGTGGCTCTTACTCATACCTGTGTAGTTTTGTCTCTCTTGCTCTGACACAGCAATGTAGTTTTGTGTGGCTCTTGCTCACAACAGTGTAGTTTTGTGTGGCTCTTGCTCACAGCAGTGTAGTTTTGTGTGGCTCTTGCTCACAGCAGTATAGCTTGTGTTGCTTTTACTCCAACTAGTGTAGTTTTGTGTGGTTCTCTCTCGTACTAGTACGTGTTTTACTCACACTAGTGTAGTTTATATTGCTTTTGCTCATACCAGTATAGTTTTGTGTAACTCTTACTTATACCAGTGTAGTTTTGTGGCTCTTTCTCTTATCAGTGTAGTTTGTATGGCACCTGCTCTTAACAGTGTAGTTTTGCATTGCTCTTGTGCATACCAGTACTTACACCTAACTGGTGTGAGTAAATGCCAGTTTTTTTTTGTTTTTTGTTTTAAATCCTGACTCATATCAAAACAGTTTTGGGTAGCTCCTGCTCATTCCAGTGAAATTTTGTGTGGCTTTGCTGATGAGTTCATGCTTGTGTGGCTCTGACTCATACCAATGTTGTCTTGTGGCTGTAGTTTTGTGTGACTTCTATTGTACCAGTCAGTTTTGTGTGGCTCTTATTTATACCAGTGTATTTTTTTTGTTGTGCTTACTTATACATTTGTAGCTATGACACCTCTTACTTTTACCAATGTAGGTTTGTGTGGCTCTTTTTCTTACCAGTTTAGTTTGTTGTGGCTGTTACTCGTATCATTGTTTTTTTATAGTATTTTTATCACAAGGGGTTATTTTTATCATATTCCAAGCAAACAAGTGAAGTGATACAAAAAGATATGTGATTAAATGAGACATCTTGCTATTACTATTTTATAGTTTGTTTATTACACAATCAAGGATAAATGCAGTAATATAAAAACATGAAAAGATTCATTGAGAATGTCGTCAGTTTCAAAGTAAACACTACTGATACTCAATTCCAATTCAGAGAAAGGGCTGTCCAGAAGTCATTCCATCTTGTTTTCTGATGCTGACAGGAAACTCTTGCAACAGAAAAACCAAGTTTCCTTGGAGTGAACTCTTGAGGCTGATCTTTCTCCCTTTTTTACCTCAAAGACTATATGACTTGTTTTTCTTGATTGTTTTTGTTACCTTCTCAAAATTCTGGAAGTGTCATCAATGAAAAACTGACAAGGCCATGAAGCCATGTTTTTAGTTTAACTTGTTTGAGAAAAGGCTGGAGCACATGTTGCTAAACTTGCGATAAACTCTAAAAACTGGAGATAAGCATGTCTAATGGGCCACATGCTGGACAAAGGATTCTATTTAGTACTGAAAACACTTACATTAGCTTCTTGCAGCAATACTTGCAGAATATGAAGTTAGTCTACACTTAGAATGTTGCAAGTCTGAATTATTACAGGACATGACAAACAGCTTACAGTCTTGTGAAGATACAATATTAGCACAGGTTGTGAAATATACCATTGCAGCTGGCTAAAAGCTTGAACATGCAAGTATGGAGTTGTATTAATGTGGTTGTCATCCTGTGACAATCCACAATAGAGGTACATCTGATTTGTAGTTGGGTTTAGAAGGAGCAACAGCTAGTTCTTCAGTGATAAGATTCAAAAGTTGTTAGCTGAGAAAAATCTTTTGAGACTATTGTTATTTTTTTACATTGACAGCAAGTCACTTAGAATTAAATTTCTCTCGTCAAATTTTTAACCTAGTGATTAATAGGTTTTCAGTGAAGTCACGCATACACAATTAAATGACAAAACTCTATCATGTTCACTGAACAGTTAATGAGTGCCATTAGTAAAATTTGTATGGAAGTTTTCCAGGATTCCCTGGGTATAAATCATGATGTGCAGCAAATTTTGGTGTCTTCCTTGACCCTTGCTTTTGTGCAAAACTGTTTAGAAAATTGCAACAATGACACTTGGCTGTTGCTCTGCAATATTGGGCTGGTATTAAGGATGGCAGTGGTAGAGTTTAAGCAGTGGACATGTGATATAGCAAAACCCCACTAGTATGGCATAGAACTTTAAGAAGTTTTCTGTTCTTTGCTGCACAGAGACAGTTAAGCTTTCCATGGTTAGGAAATCAAAGGATAAGAATTTTCACGTGTCTGGTTGCTGTGGAGGAAGGCAGCATGTTGTATAGTAACAGATCATGTGCTTTTAGTAATAGAAAATTGTGAGAGACACGAGTTGAGCTTCAGCCTAGTGATTCAGTTCTTGTTTCAAGTTCATATGCAATAATATTAACAGTAAGTTGACAAGCAATTTAAATTTATCACTGAGGTATATCGAGTTGTGCAGTGACTGTAATATTGATGAGAATTGTGAAGAGATAATCTTTTTTTAAATCTTAGTTCTTCACCTTTTATTATACTGGATTTGTGAGATTTTAGATAGGGGTTTTTTGTACTAAAGAAATTTGAGAATATTTAAATTTTGTTAAAACCACTGTCATATAAGTGTCTGTTTGAGATCCAAGACCCACTCTTATGGTAATGTTAACACCAGATGTATCTACAGTCTGAATTCTGGTTGCATATCCTTAATTGTCAAGGTATTTCTGTTGTATACAGAATTAGATTATCTTAGGATCGAGTCCTTCAAATGAAGTAGCTATTCAGTTTTATTAGAACAATGATGAGATTCTTGAATCGAAATTCCAAAATATTTGTAAGCTCAGTCAAAATGGCCTCTTTCAAAAACACTTTCAATTAGTGAACATAAAATCAACCTTCATTTAAATTTACAGTTTGCTTTATTTACTTAATTATTTTGAAGGTTTTTCCATTTATATTTGTCGCAAGCAACATGCAGTGAGGTTGTTCAAATTGTAACATACTAATTTTATACTCATGCCACTATAGTGTAGGGTATAAGCAGAGCAGTTATTACCAATACAAAATTCTTATTCATTCTGTTCAAAACAGAGTATAATAGTTTTGTTTGTAAATGCATTGCTTTGGGAATTTTCTGCTCAAACCAGACAGAGCTTAGGTGTTACAGGTGTGATGCTCAAAATGTCATTTCTCCAAAACACCTTCCACTGATAATATAAAATCAATATGCGTACATCTCACTGATCACAAATATCATGTGAACCATTTGTGTTAAATGTTCAGTTCTGCCATGCTTTTATTTAGTTTTCTGCAGCTTACAGAGGCATTTTAGCAAAGAATAAAGCAGAGAGATATTTTATGGGAGCTAGGGATTCGGAGTTCAATTTTTTTTTATCCTAATTCTTCAATAAATTGTATTTGCACCAAGCTGTTGAACTGTTCAGTTGAATTTATAAAGAGTCTTTCAGGAAGTGCTCTGTACAAAAGTGATTGATGGCTGCAGAGGCAATCAAAAGGCAGAGGCTTGCTGGAGTTCGCAGGACCCAGGAGAGGGGGTGCAGAAACCAGACTTTTACTTCATGTTGTATGGTTTTTTTTCTTTGGCACAGAACAATCACTCCCATGGAATACCTAGGAAACACTTATTTTGTTCTCAAAAACCAAGTTATCAAGGCAGAGAGACGAGTTCTCAAGGTATTTTAGCCAAGTTGCAGTCCGGTTAAGGAGAAATTTTTTGTGGGCTTAGTGTCTATTACTTTCTTTAGCAAGTTGTTTATTTTAAATGGTTGTATGTTATCTCTTTTTCATATTGTACATAATTATGGCTGCTTCTTGGGATTCTTCAAAACTTTGAATCAATTTTGCAGTTTTTATTGAAAGATTAAATTAAAAATTTAATTACACATACTCAATTTATAACCACCCAACTTCTCCTAACAATAACCCATACAAAACATCCTTTGTCACGATAAAATGGAAATAAATCAACAAAGTAAACTTCAAGATGAAAAGCAAAATTCTCCCAAGCTGATAACATAAAAAAATATGAATGCTAAATTGGAGAACTTAATAACACAACATTTGTCAAGCTTAGAGGGTTCAAAGAACCCTCTTGCACCAAAAAAGACGGGTAATTCCATTGTTGTGGTCTGTATAGTGTGTTCTGAAGACACCACTGACTGAAGAGCTAATGGTAGCCTTTCTACTGCTGTCACTGAATTTGAGTTATAAAACGCATTTCCCCTGCCTATGTACTTTTTTACAAGCACGAGGGGGATATTTGGAGAAGTGATTACAATCACGGTTTGTGACTTTCAATTATTTTTTAACTCAACCAACATCCCAAGTGTTGATAAACCGGGAAATGCAATTTATTGCTTGTATAAAATAACCAACCGTCAAAAACGTGTATATGCACTCACTTACATGCTCCCATCCAATCAGCATGCAAGATTCATTGGTGTTATTTTATATTACTTATCAGCCATTTCAGCCCTGACCTGCTTATCAACATCAAGATTCTCCTAACATAACTCATACAATATATGATGCTTTGGTAATGAGAAGACAGAAAATGATCAGACAAAGAAGACCACTACAGATGAAAAGCAAACTTCTCCTAATCTTGTTTTAAGAAAAGTATGGGTTTTGGTTTAGAGAATTTATCAAAATATTGTTTTCATTAAAAGGGACCTCGTGCACCAGAGGTCTGTGTTGCCATGGAGGCCATCTTGAAACCAAACATCAGTAGTTGACACGTACTTGCACATGTCATGCGGTCAAGATGATCATCATGGAGGTCTACAAGAAGTCTACAAGCTACTGCTTGACATGTGCAATTACATGTCAACTACTGATGTTTGGTTTCCCGCTTGTTCTCCATGGCAACATGGATGCCTTGAACTTAAGGTTTCTACTGTTGTTCAAGTAAACCTATTATTGATTGCTGATCCTCTGTCTGAATGTTTTCCAGGAACTTGGATTTTGTGTTCATGTTAAACATCCTCACAAGGTGAGTTATAGGTGTTGTTGTTTGTTTGTACCCTCCTAGTGAAGTTGAGGTTGCTCTATTTATGTAACAATTTTTCAGGGCTCAGTTTAACTTTAACCCAGTTACCCCTAGCCAGTTTACCAACATATAACTTCTCCTTATAAAATTATTAAGCAAAAAAATTGTCATTTTTTAAAGAGAAAATGGAAATTGATCTTATAAGGTAAAAGATTGAAGATAAAAGACAAAAAATCTCCTAAACTGGTCCATTCCTCAACACAAAACACTGACTGAAGTTTTTTCTATGTGCAATAAGTTATGTTAAGCTGTTTCATTGCCAGAAAAAGGGTGAAACATTTCTTTCAATTGGTTTAAAATTTAGTATCAATGTTGTATTTTCATCCTCAGTTATTTGCTTTTTTTGATCAACCCTCATTTTCTCATTACCAAATGTCTTATTAAGTTGTCTGTGTTATGTAAGGAGAAGTTAGGTGTTGATAACTGGCTTGGGCTGAAAGCTTTGATTCTACACACCTTGTTACTTTGTTATAATTCAACAAGCACTACAGCTTTCTAACTGCACATATATACTTCTTTGTCAGATTATTGTGACCTACTTACAGATTCTGGAGTGTGAGAAGAATCAAGGTCTTGTTCAAAGGTCTTGGTAAGTGAATCTCATACAAGAGTTCCCAAGAGACACCCTGCACCTTGCTACCTTAAAAGAAGAGTCTGGGGCTTGTAAGATAATTCACCACAACAGTTTTTACCATTTTGCTTGTCAAGGGTTCCAGGCCTGAAGTTCTCATTTTCATTACTACTGCCCAATTCTAAGGCTTTTGTTCAGTGAGTTTTGTGATTTTTTTGTAGGCTTTTGGCTTAATGTGACATAACTACAATAGTTTGAGAGTTGGAAGAATGCTTTAAAATGAGTAAATATATTCTGCAGAAAAGTTGTTCAAACGACAAGCAGTATATGAATTTATTATCATTTTCATAGTTTTTGTCTATCATTTTGAAAATGAAAATGCTGATAAATTCGCCAAACTTGTTTGTTAAAATGTTTAGTAATGTATGTTACTGCAAGGCCTTTGCTCAACCACTTTTGTAGTTTTAGATTGTTAAAGTGCCACTAAAACAAAAACTCGAAACTATTTTGAAAAATCTAAAAATGAAGTTAGACCCATATAATTTCCACTTAGACACTTGTAATTGGTTTTAAAGATAAATTTCAGGAAGAATTTTGAAGACAAAATGCCCATTTTAGGGTATAAAGCTACAGAAACTTTTAAGACATTAGATATGTGTGTGGTGTCACATGATTTGAAAGGCAGGAGATCAATTTCACTTTCAAATTCATATGGTCATGGCAAAGTCTACATGGCTGATGGCCCAGTATTTGAACAAGAAACTCACTTGTTCACTGTAAACACTAGTATAGGGCAGCTTTGAATCTTTTCAAACTGTGTGAAGTCCTAAATCAAGTCGTATGTTTCAAATTTTGTTCACACTGAATGCAAGTTTTTTGATAGTTTATTTTATGGACTTTAAATGGTCAGGTAAACAATTTCATCCATTTACAGTTGCATAGAAGTGTTGGAAAAGCCCTTAGAGCTATGAAAGTACCAATGACAAAATAGCTTCAGTAACTAACACTTTAACTGAATTTTTATTTTTATTCTTCCTAGGAACTTTATGAATGACAGTCTAAGGACTAATCTGTTCGTAAGATATGACCCAGAACAGATTGCGTGTGCTTGTATCTTTTTAGCAGCAAGACAGCTGAATGTAAGTTTTTTGCTGACACAGCTGTAAGTTGGTAGTGTTGTTCATGCAACAAAAATTTACATCTATTTTATAAGGTGAGAGTCTTAGACTTTCCCTGCCTGGTGGATATCATTGATGCTTCTTTATTGCAGGTTAAAACTTGATAGTAGCTGATAATCTTACTCAATGCTGCAATAGTTAAAAGGCTAAAAATTTTGATATGTAATTCACAAAAATGTTAAGAAAATTATGAGTAAAAAACCAAGTTATAGATTTGAAACATTAAGAAGATAAAAATTTGAAGAGCCAACCACTAAACCTAATAAATTACAAAACTGGCTCATAAAAAAACTATTTTTAAAATGATCTGTTTAGCTAAGCAGAGCTTTCTAAGATTATTTTTAAGTGCTTATCATTTTGGCAGGAATTTGTAATGTTGATGGACTGGATTTTGAACAATGTTTTGGGGGGCTCGAACTTGCAACTCTTGGGTCTCGTGTTAGAATTTCTGAGTGCCTCCAACCACTGTTTTATAAACAACATAAACTGTTTGAAAATAAACACGGCAAATTTCTGTGAGTATAATTTACTATAGGTAGCCAGTGACTCTTCAACTTTGTCAGTTTGTCAACAGTAATGATTATTTGCTAAGAAGTGTTCATTTGTTTTCCTACAGATTTGTTTACCTAGCAGACCTCCTTGGTGGGAATTGTTCAACTCCACCCTTGAAGAGTCAGAGGTCAGTTTCTGGCAGTCATTTTTCAACCGCTAAGTTGTTTATTTATTCATTGTGGACCACAGCTGCATTTGATAAACTGGTCATCTGAATCACTATCATATTTGTTTGATATACTGGACTAAAAACTGACCTTCAAGTACCCATTTAGCCTAAAATTTTCTTTAGTTTCTTATTAGAAAAGTGACGGTACAGACACAAAAAGTAGTCTTGGTTTCAGTGAGCAAGATTCAATAATAGAACTGAAAAGATTTGAGTGTTACAGACATGCATGCTAGCACTTTGTAGAAATGATTTAATGCAAGTATCATCTTATCTGTATTCTTGAAAATTGTTTATCTGTACTGATTGCTAAAGACCTGTTTAAGAACCTAAGTGGCCTAGAATGCTGTAAATTCTATTTCTAGATGAACTTATTTAGACTAAGTTCAATGCTTAAAATAAACGGCCCATCAACGGATGATGTCCGGTCAGAATCGAGCTATGTCCGGACAAATCTGTGGATGACCAGACATGTTTTGAAGTCATTTGTGCTTTAAAAAAATTGGCAAGTTAATTAAAGAGCTTGAAGATCTTGAGTTGGGGGAATGGTACATTACTTTCTCTAGAATAACGCTACTTCTCAAAAAACTGTTGAGTGTTCTAGTTTGCAGTTTGAATGTAAGCTATTTGACTGTTATTGAAAGTAGAACGATAAAACACTTTTTTGTTGAGTTCAGATTAAATTTGTTGGGCAAAAAACATTGTCTGAGCAAAATCATGTATGACCTGACAATGTGTCTGGCGCTTGCCCAATAGTTATTTCAAGCCCTGTAAGTTGGAAAAATCTAGGTTCTTATACATCTTGATTGTGATGATGTTAATGACAATGATTGTGTGGCGGTGATGATATAATTGATGAACTTCGTTAAAACATAAATAAAAGCAGCCCTACTAAAAGAAATTCCTGCCCTATTCAAATTAGTTGATTACTGTAAAGCATGCAATGAATAAATTTTTTATACCTTAAAACGTTTTCGTGCTAATAAAAATATTGTTTCTTTTTCAATCAGGAAATTAGTTTTACTTTGCTGGAACTTTATGAAAGAAAAAAGGTAAGTTTTTCAAGAAATTTACTTGTTTTATCTATAGTATATGTACAGTGTTTCCTTGTAAAACATTTTGTATTTCTTCTCTTGAGGTTTTGTCATACTTTTGAACATCAACATTTAATTTTAAGTCCATGGTTTAAATCTTCAGTTGATCAAACTAGTTTACTAAGTTTATTTAATTACTTCTTTGATTCTTGTGCATGGCCTACTGAAGCAAGGAACAAGCTGAAAACTTAAAATGTTATTTTAGTTGCTGTCAGTCAACATAACCCCGAAAGATGTTTTTTTTTGTACTAGAATTTTGGTTCGTTCTACTGCCTGTAATTTTTGCAGTTTGGGTAGCTCCTCTTCTTTAAATCGTGTTCTTTGGCTGTAGCCTCCATCTTTAGATATTCTTCAAAAGGCTGTCTCAGAAATCAGGCAGAAAATTCAGGAAGAAAAAGACAAAACCAAGGCAAATCTTTCTAAGGAAAAGGACGGAACTTTCACACCAAGCGTTTCTCCAACATATACCTCACATCAAACATCTAGGCCAGGTTTGTTTATCACTGTTAGAGTCTGTTTCATCTACTATTTGTCTAACACTTTATTAATGTATAAAGAATAATCGTAAAAAAGAGTAGAACATCCCTCTTGAACAGGGCTTTAAATATTGGTAACTTTTAATTTTGTCAGCAATAAGTTGTCTGCTTATCTTTTTCAGCTCTTACAAGTTTATAGTTTCTTTAATAATTTTACAATAAAATTTTTCTCAATCAAAAGAAGAGAAAAAAATGTAATTGTAGAAACAGCCCTTTTCTCAAACAGTGTTCCAGTCCACAACTACTCGCTGACTGCTTTTTTATGTTTTGGTTTGTTTATTTTCTCGTCCAATTGTTTTACATTGTTACAAACATAGCATGCAGGAAACGTGAACTAAAAAAGTCTTATCTGTTTGAATGTTTCTTTAGGTTCTGTCACCACTTCGCCCAGCAAAGTTTCGCATCTGTCAGAAGCTAATGGAGAAGGGCAGCGAAGGAAAGGATCTTCCAAAACTGGTGATGAAAAAGAAGCAGGTGGAGGAGGAAAAGCAAGGTGAGCTGTGTAGATAATAACTCTTTTTACACTTTGTCATCATCGGCTAACCAGTTGTAGTATTTACCAAGTCAACCCATACCCATCCAAGACTATTAGTTGATTTTAAAACGGTAGCCAAAATGCATGTGCTAAAAATAGAAAAAAGGTTTACATTGTATTGAGTTTTTGAAAATAAAGTGCATTTTTATCCCAATAATTTGTTAAATTTAAAGCAACTCAGTAGTGCCCCCTCAGGGTCGGTGCCTAGCGATAGACACCATGATACTGTCACCGCTATTCACCTCCTAGATAATCACCATCTTTATTGAGGAAACTTTTTCACTAGAAGTGCTTTTCAAAAAGGACTGATAAAATTAAAAACTACAATACACTAACTAGCTAATTAATTGACCCACTGTAAGTGTTTAATTTGAAAGAGATTGGCATTTTCTTTTACAACTGTTGTTCAAGTTTGAGTGAGGTTATTTGCGACCAACCAGTGCAAAGCTCAATTTTTCAAAACGTAACTACGAGGAGCATACGTGGGTTTTGAAAATACAAGGGAGAATAAATATTTGCATGTTGCAGTAGCGTAAGGATGTTAAAGAGTTTTGTTTGTGTTCAACAGTCGATCCGAGAAGGATAGCAAGAGGAGAAGCAGTGTTTCTCCAATTCGTTCTCGAAGCCGCTCGCGAAGTCACTCAAGAAGCAGAAGTCGTTCTCGAACGCGGTCACGTAGCAGAAGTCGAAGTAGATCACGCGGTTCAAGTTACAGCATCTCGATCAGCCCGGACAGCCAAAGCCTTTCCGAGTCTGAAAGCTCTATGAGTGACCACAGCCCTTCTTATAAGAGAGCAGAAAAAGATCGAGGACGCCGGAGTCCTGAGCAACGACGAGGGGGTGACGATCGCCATCGTCGTCAAAAATATAACACAACAAAGAATGACTTCGATCGCAAATCGCATAAGCCTAAAGCAGCTTCAACCCTTAAGAAGGGTAAGGACAGATCGAGAGACAGAATACGGGATAGGAGCAGGTCTCCTTTATCCCGCAGTCGCAGCCGAAGTCGAGAGAGAATGAAAGATAGATCGCGCAGTAAATACGATCGAGATTTCGTCAAGAGAGAGGAACGAAAACACGAAAGGGATAGAAATGCAAATGGTGCGGATTATAGGTCGCGGGGGAAGAGCAGCCGCGATAGAGAACACGAACGGAGAAGACATCGGAGATAACAATTATTCGTCAGCATTAACTTGCAGCCGTTGTTTTTGCTTTGTTGTAAAACCCGCTTCAATGTTAAGCGTACGTGCGGACCCGCAGTTTTGTGCCCTTCAATGTGAAGCGTACGTGCGGACCAGCAGTTTCGCGCCCTTCAATGTTAAGTGTACGTGCGGACCAGCAGTTCCGCGCCCTTCAATGTGAAGTGTACGTGCGGATCAGCAGTAGCCAGGGTTTTCGCGCGCTTCAGACTTGAAAATGTTCACCTTATTCTCCAGTCAAGCGTGATAAGCAACTCGTGTTAGTCCTTGGAAAAGAGGAAACCTTTACGAAACAACCCCAGTTTCGCGTTCCAATTCAACCTTTGAATATGGTACGCGAAGTAAAACGGGCGATGTTTTACATTGTTATAACAATTGAATTGTTGTCATGTACATATATCTGTTACAGCTTTCACCCTCGTTAGATACTACCAATTTCAAGTTTGTTGTACAAATAAAGACGCTTTTTCTATAACCTGCTTTTTACAGTCATTAAATTATACATATTTTAAACATACAGCGAAACCAAGTAAACTCGGACTCCATATTATCGTTGATTCTGATTTGTTTTCATTCAGTAACTCTTACAATCTAGTGTGATACTAAGGTTGTACTTACTATAAAGCTCAAACAAAACTGTTTTGCGTGTCGTGTACGTTCTGTTTTCTTTGACGTTTCAACAACATGTATATCTACTTTTAAGAAAAGTCGGTGAATTCACGTTGTTTTGCGTCTCCTGTCCAGCAATCAGTGTACACTTCTTTGACCTCGGAAGCAACCCAATACACAATCAGTAATAGACGAGTTCCCCCGCATTTGTAACTCGCCCCCGTACAACCAACTGATCATTTGAGTTTACCCGTTCCCGTTATTCAAAATAGTTAACTCTCAACAATTTCAGAAGGTCGGAACTTGAGGTCCGAATACCAGACTGTCCAACCTCCAGTGGGCTTTAGATCGGGATACAATTTTCTGAGATACTGTTTGCCGCCCCTAAGAAATTTTTGAATCTAAATGCTCTGAAATGCCGTTTCTGGCGTCTCGACAACAATTTCTGTTTGATAGCAGCTTTTGTGTTTCTGTTTTCGACAAATTTGCTCTGATATAAATGAATGACGGATCACGACAATCTTGCAGTTTCTTCGGTTTTTTGGGACATCGGAGTTTTAATTTTTCAGCAATTCGTTTTCTTTTATGTGAATTTGACAAAAATATCACAACTCGAGTCGAAATCGGGATTTTTTCTATCCCGATCGCATTATTGGTCGGGAATCGGGGATAATACCGACGAAATCGGGATGGTTGGACAGTCTGGAATACCTACTTAGTCTTGAGTCTAGAAGCATAAAATACACACGAACGACTTAAATAATGACCTTTAAAATCATAAGTGAAAACGCCGTCTCGAGAAAGCAGGTTAAATTTGTATGAATAATTCGAAGCGAGAAAAAAAGCCAGTTGTCCGTTAAATAAAAGCGGGTAATTATTGAAAAGGTAAAGAAGTCTAAGCCGTGTTTTAGACTGAGCGTAAACTGACAAAACACGACGGGCATTTCAAAACACAAGGGAAATATAGAAAAGACTGGAGTACCCAGAGTATTGTTTTTTTATTTGCTTTATGATAAAGATTCAACACGCCGTAACAAAGGACACATCGACCAACGATAGCTGGAGTAGACCAAACTTCACTGTTTTCGCTTCTTTTCGAACAACTAATATAAAAAAAAAACTTGCTGCTACTTTGCAGAACTGCATCGCAATTTTTTTAGTGAAGTTGTCGCCATTTTTAATAAAGATATTGAAAAGAGTTCGTGTGCCGAAAATGAACTTGGCTTTCTCTCCGTCTAATATCCGCGATCTGGTAACTTTTCGCTGGCTTGCCTGTATAGCTATTAAAGTTCACATGACTAGGTAACCTCGCCTCCATTTGCAGTGCAGTTGCGCCGGACACGTGTTTTAGAGTGAAAAAGCCAAGAATTGAATCATGATGGGAACTCTCGCCGTTAAAACTACAAAGTAGACAGCAAAACAATCTCTTCTTCGCGTCACCGGGAGGTCGAAAATTCAAGCGCGTGGAAGAGGAAATGGACGCGCGGCCGGGAGCAAAAAGGAATGGGAGAGAGTTGTTGTTATCGCACAGGCGGCCCAAGCTCAAGATGCAAGGCGGCGAGCGTAAAAGGTTTGTATGGGAGTTTCTGCAATTTTAGAATTTCATTCCTCTACGAATGGAAAACCGGGATTCTCAAACGCCACCCGAAATTCGGTATAAAACTGCAAATTAACTACACCAGGAGCAAACAACACAAGTATGGCATAAGTTTTTTTTATAGAAAATTGTTGCTTTAAATTGCCTCCACGGATGTCTTGCAGGAATTCCCATACAAATCCTTTACGCTCGCCGCCATATGTATAACAACTCGCATCTTGAGCTTGGACCACCTGTGGTCGTCGGAGCGTATTTTGCGTTCTCTTCAGCGCCTGTAAAATATATTGCTTGCATATGATAAAAAGAAGTTAGTATGTTGTTTTGTAAAAAACGAATACTAAAGAATACCTCCTCCAATCCCCGTTTTCGGAACAAAAAACCTGTTCAGTTTTCTTGAAAGAAAGCGCATCTGACTGGTTGTGTATAGGTAAGGAAAAGGTCAAAACAATGGTATTTCCTAGGAACCCAATTTAGGGGGGTGGGGTATTATGTGCCGCCACCCACCACCTTTTTTCAAAAAGACTGAATTTCAGGAGCAAATACCATGTTCAATAAAACAGATATTGATAAAGTGCTTGCACAAACGCCTTCCTTGTGGAGAGAGGAGTCCATAATACAATAAAAACCGATACCCCTAAATCAGGTTTTTGAGAAATTGAGCTCTGAAAAAGTGGGGGGGGGGGTAGGGGGTCTGTGCTGCCACCCACCACCTCCCCCAACAAAATTGGGTTCCTTAAAAATACCATTGTTTTGACTTCTACCCTAACCGCTTGGGACCGAGTAAAATTAAGGATTAATTTCACGAGTGTTTTCAATTTTTTCCAAAGTAACGAGGGCAATTTGGAAAAAATTGAAAACACAAGTGATATTGATCCTAAATTTTACGAGCTGGGTGATTACATATTTATGACATCGTGGGCAAATTCTTCATTCTCCGCGGGATCTCACGAGAAAGTGTTGCATAACTTAACTCATTTCTCCCATATGAAACAAAATCTTTGCAGCCTCTGAAAACATTCGGAAATCTTCTGAAGAGGTTTCAAATTGTTTTTAAGGCATTTTTATGATTTTTTAAAAAATTCGGAAAATCTTTGGAGGTGTTTGGAAACATTCGGAAATTTTTGGATATCTTCGGAAATTTTCGAAAATCTTCGGAAGATGTTTCTAAGGCATTTTCTAAGGCATTTTGAGACTTTCTGAAATTTTCGGAAAATCTTCAGAAAATTTCGGAAGTATACCAGTGACCAATCAGCGCTAAGTAATTTTGCCCTGAATTAAGAAAAAATGCCCCCGCTGTTATCCAATCAGCTCGAAGTAGTTTTGCCCTCTATGTTATAACAGAGGGTTATCGTTACATCACTTGCAGGGCTCTATTCCTGTCAGTGATACAGGTATTTTTCTCATCACTCAACTTGAGAAGCATATTTTTTCTAACTTCATTACCAGTTAAAAACTTCCATATGGAACCTAGCCTGCGAAGCAGACGTTCAAAAAGTTTTTTTTCGTCTGATCTAGAACACAGAACTCTTGACACATGAGCGACACTCCATGTTTCAGTGGGGCGCAATCAATTGGGAGTTCAAGATGCCGACGACAGCGGCAGAAAACAATAGTGAATACAATAGCTGCACGTTGGAATGCAACGTGCGGGCCACCTGCACCGGCCGACGTCTTAAAAATTACAACGTGAAAAGCTCAGTTTTGAAGCCTTTGTGACTACGAGAACGACCTACAGAAAATTATGTTAATCTTCTTTTACCTTTAATAAAAACACTTTCACCTTTTCTATTCACAAAGCGCAACTTGGTCAAAAGTGGAAGCAAATTAGCCATATGCGATCGAAAAGAGCAAGCAAGAAGGGTGTTGTTCAAAAGCCGTCGTCGTCAATGATGCCGTTCTTAAATCTCAGTAAACTCCCTAATCACGGCGTACCGCCAGCTTCACAGGTTATATGGAACCTGTTTTTCTGTTCTGGTAAGGGAGCAAGCAAAATTTACTGTATCCCCAGGCCGGAGCAAAACCATTTATAGTTTTTAAAAATGTGTCTGCCCCGCCTCGGTTGGGATAAAAAAAACTAAGACCCCATCTAAGCTCCACTAAAAAAAGTATTTGCCCCGTCACATTTTTAACTTCAGATATAATTTACTACTTTTAAGCATTATTCAAAGTTATCTATTTAAAATGAATCAATACCATTGTCAATACTTACAGCAAGCCACCCAACCATTGCAATTCAGGCTCACCATCTTTTAATATGGGCCAACTTCTATGAAGTAGCAGTTTTTAGTTCTTTCAAGTGATATGAGATCATGTTCAAATTTATATGTTGTTCAGCAGAGATTCAGATGCGAGCCCAACTAGGTGATTTTGTTGAATAAGAAGTACACTGATGTAATATTGGTGAGCCTGATAAATCAGTAGAAATCACTGAAATATGTGGGATGAATAATTAACAACTATCCCAGAAGGGGAGGTGAATAGCAGTGGATATATACAGAGACACGAAGCATTGAGGTATGAGCTAGATGTCGACCCCGAGGGGGATAGTTCTTTTAGTATTTACCATAAGATAGGGATAAAATGCACTTCATTTTTCAAAGAAAGGACAAAATTTAAGTTTTTTTTTCTATTTCTAGCATGCATGCTTCATATGCGTTTGAGTTTTGTTAACATTCTTCAGGGTTTTTTGAAGAACATAAATGTCATGGATTTTAAGCAGATTAAGATTAAATGGTTGGGTATGGTAATCAGTAAGGTGCAGAGGTTGGGGGAGAACATTACGAGATTGGTGCCAAGAGATTGGGAGTTTGGGTGGGAGAGGTCTGGTTAGAAATCAGTTGGTAGCTTTTCCAACCTAAAATCACAAAATAAAAGGGTGAGAAAATCTGCATTAGTTTCTAGAAAGTTTCGAGAATGACATCAACTGACTCGTCATTCTGTGAAACTGGTTGTTCTGAAAGTGTCAGAGGCAAACTATTGGCACTGAAAATTAAGTGGGCACTACACTCATTTATTTTGTGATATGGCTAACAATAAAAAATGTTTTTATACTTATATTTTTTCTATTTTCTGATACTGGTGACGATGGCTAGCTTCACTTCTTTTTTTCAATGTTTCTGAATTTGCCCTTGTTGCATTCAGCGACTTGGCCAGTTAGGTGAAACTTTATGCAATTACCCATACAAAATCTGTGATTAGTTTGAATAAAAAATGATGGGATAAAGTTGAGATGCTGCATCTGGTTTTCTAGTGAAACAGTTTGATAAGTATATTACCTTAACCATGAAAGAATGGAAGGTACTGATGTTTCAGATGTCCGGAGTCCTTCATCTGAGTACATTGTCACACTTTACTTAGACAAAGGACCACAGTTAGAAATATATAAAATTATTTTTTTGAGGCCTGTGAGCAGGCAAGATGAAACAAATCCTGTAATTTGATTCCTGTGAGTGGGTGAAATCTTGCTATCTTGTCCATGGTTAACCTGAACATACGTCTTTTCTTATAAAATGACACAAAATAAGTTAAAAATAAAAATGCTATTTGCTGGTCAGGAGATCTGTATGGAAAAAAAATGTGCCCTTGGTCTATGTACCGGCCTTGGCCTCTGACCTCGGTCTTTACACAAGACCTCTGGCACAGGTTTTTCCATGTATGGACCTCACAGCCTGCAAATAACATCTAAATATTTATCAAAATGAATTAAAAAAGGTTTGACTTTTTCTCTTATGCGTCACAGCACTCAGTTTAATTACAGAGTCTTGAATTGTATCACTTTCAATCTCTGCTTAGTTATAAGTGTTATTCTCTCAGCCTTGACTCCTGTTTCTTCTTGTGTTCGTCGGACTGAAGTCAGTAATCACCCTGGCCAACCAATAATCATTCCTTAGAGTAATCACTTTGGTGGTAATTCTTTCACTATTTGTTGCAGCATTGTATATTTCTCTGACCATTCTCCTGTCAGCTAGCTGATCGCAACACAGTCAGTCGAACAAGCCTCGAAACAGACCAAGGGTTGGTCTTCATTAATGGGTCGTCCTTGTTGTCCATTTCAATAAATATTATCATACACAAGTTAATGGTCAGAATTCCATAGAGAAGACCAAGTATAGCTACTGATATCTGCATGTATCCTTGGTGGACAAGATAACCAAGGCCAAGCAAGATTAGTCCAGACATGAACAACACAGATCCAGCGAACAATAATAACAGGCTTGGCAACACTCCGACAAGCAGAATCAAAATTCGTAGCCAAGTCGGCATGGTGTCCTCATTAATCTTAAATGAGAGAGAGACTTATTGAAATATCCTGAAAGAGTAATTTGCCTTGCCTGAGCAGTTCAATTCTAGATGTCATGCAGTCAGTCTCAACATGGGGCAACCTTCGAGGGGATATGCAAGTTCGTGTTTTCATGCATGGTGTTTTCGTTCCGTTCAAAGTTCACAAAACATTTTCATCCCGTTTGGGGCTGAACCGAAAAAATCTTTGGTCAGCGGCTCCACTTCTGACAGTTTATCACGTGACCTTCTATGCACATGTCGGCCTTCCAAAGATGGCGGCTTTCAGCCGTAGAAGTTCTGCTATCCTTCGGAATTTTTCAAATGAAAAGACTGTAATCTCAACATTTTGAAGTATCAGTTGTGGAAAAAGTCTTCTTTCATCAAGATGATGTTCCAAAATCCTCCACCACCGATAAATATGGCGGCAAAACCGATACCGCCATCAGGGACGCATTCTGCATCGGTTGCAACTGCGAAACAGCCACAAGAGGCTGCCGTACAGGATCCTAAAGGAGTGGGTTTTGGTGGCCGTAACCAACCAGTTACGTTTGATGGCAAACGAATGAGAAAAGCTGTTATGCGTAGAACAATCGATTACAATGCTTCAGTTATAAAACACCTGGAGGTACGGAATTCACAAACCGTCATTAATGAATAAAAAACCCAATATACGTACAAATACTATACTTCATCTACAAACCCTCATATATTACAATATCGCATTTACCTGGTGCAGAGATGGCGACTCTCCCGCAATTTGCAGGAGACTTACACATTTTCGCTTGATTTCCTGCTCCCCCGTATTTTACAGAAATCTCCTGCATTTTGAAAGAAAATTTAGATAAGTAATAGTATACAATAAAAACAACAGCACGCTGTTCGTTTGTTCTTTACTCCTGAGGGATAAAAATGCAACATAAACTAACATAAGCAGTGTTCTGATATTTTACTATCGTGCATTAGGCTTTCATAAAGCCTCGCGCTTTTTTTAGATAAATATGCTACGTGATATGTCATATGGGTTGAGAAGAATGATCCAAACAGTTGTATGTGTTAAAAGACCAAACAGTCAACACTTCGGCTAGCCCAAAAAATTCTCCCGCATTTTGAAGCTTGAAGGCTGGCATCTCTGCTGGTGTCAAATTCTGTCTAACAGTTTCCGAATAACCAATAATCATTGCAAATCAGACCAAATGGTACAAACCAAACATAGAATTAAAAAAAGTTACAGGTACATTGTCTTGTGATTGTTAAGTTGGCTAATTGCATTATTCTTGCCAACAAGAAGATGAAAAGTTGTGACCATAACTAACTTATTTAGTTTCCCAATCAAACTATACGTTTTATAGGGAAAATTTCTAATTGCAGTATTTTAAGAGACTATTTTTTATGTAGGGATTTTTGTATACCGTAGTAAACAGCTTGGAATGTTCATCGTTATCAATTTTATTTTATGATTTCTATGTCAAAACATTTGCCCCCATAGAAATAAGCTTATTGTGCTGTCTTACTACCAAGGTCATCAAGCATTAGTTTAACTATCAATAAATTTGCATAACTTTTTCTTAATGAGTGTTTCATAAGTTACTAAAATCTATACTGGCTTTTAGAACACATGGTAGCACAGTTTCTGAGCAGTTAGCATGTTCAACTTGTAATTCTAGGGTTGTGAGTTCAAGCCTTGGTCAGACCAATGTATTTTGTTTTAAGCAAGACACTTTACCTGACTTGTTTCAGGTTGGCTCGGTAGTTAGTTTAGTTACAGAATACGCGATATGTACAGCAGTATACTATACTAGAAATAGTGATCAGGTTTAATTGATGAGGCAACTGTAAGAATTTGTATCATACAGTTTGTTGTGTGCTAGCTATATTGCAAGTTCAAGCAGCTGACAAAATACTTGTGCTTTTTAGACTCGTAAGTGGTTCAAGAACCCACTTGGTCGTTTGGCAATGCAACCTGATGAATCTTATTTTCTTGAGGTAAGTATTATACATCTCAGATTTTTCTTTAAAGCATTTATGTAACATACTGTTTGAAACAGTTTTTGTTTTAACAGATGTAATCAAGATTATTTATTATCTGTTGAAAGAGATGCAAATAACGGTAGATTAAAATCAAGAACTGAAAGATCTTTTCCTGCTAAGGGAGAGCAAGGGGAAATTACATCAAGCTGATTTGATATCAACAATAGCATTTTTTCATAATTCATTCATGCTTGATTGGTCATTTTGTTGCTTGGAAACCCTTCTTGTTTTATTATGGTTCGCTGTGCATGTGTGAATGGAAATAGTTTTATAAGATAAAATTTTACCCTACTTGCAGTGAGAATAAAGAGTGCTCAAAAAGCAGAATGAAATTTGATCTCATCAAAAATTTTTTTTTTTTTTGTTGTATATTTTTAATTTTTATAAATACAGCAACATACAAAGCAGGAATAATCTTTGGTCTTGGTTGATTCTTAAATATTGACATTCCTTTTGGAAAAGTTACTGTTGTTTGTTAAAAACTAGGTTACTAACAAAAGTCACTCACAGGGGTAAAAGAGATGAGGGTTAGATACTATCCAGGCTTTCTATTACCTGTTTGCATAATGGTAAATGCTGTGCTAGAATAAGAAAATTTCAAAATAATGAGGCAAGTCTTTAAAATTTAAAGTATACCCTGACAAAGTCCCACCCTCCCCTCCCACTGGATAAAATTGACAGGTACATTGATACCAGTAACTAATGTTGCTATTTTCTTTTTTAGTTGCTTCCACCAGCAGGTCTTGTTGACAACCCCATTAATGCTGTAACAACAAAATTTGTGCGGACTTCAACAAATAAGCTCCGATGCCCAATATTCTGTGTTGTGGTCAGTGACAGTTATATTACTGAGGTTTTCTCCATCTGTAGAACTAAGATGTTCTGTTAAAATTTTTCTGGAGTGCCAATAAAAGAATTGAGTTTGTGAAACTAGTCAACTGTCTGTTAAACAAATAAACAATAAATAAAATCCCTTTGTTATTATCACCAATACACAATTTTACTAATTTAAGTTTTACTTGTTCAAGTCCTTTGTTAGGGTAAGAAGTCTCAAATTTGTTAAATTATTAAGACAAGTTATTGTGGCTGAGCAAAGCCAGTTTGTCCACACAAAGGACTAAAACTAGTAAAAAATTTGCAAATAAGTAAAATGGAGTATAGACTAGTTCATTAACATTTGACCATATATCCTTTGCCCATGACAGAGTTATAAACTTGGTAACTTGTTAACAATGAGTTGTTGGCCTCATTATGCAACCTTTTTTTTCAAGGTTTTCAATTAATAAAAGCAAAGAGGAGGGGGGGGGGTGTAACTTGCACAATCTGTTCATTCAGCAAGTTTTTTGTGCATGTTCTGAAAAAGTGATTTTTGCCATTTGTCCAATATTTTGCTGCACTGACAGTGGACTCCAGAAGGACGCCGATTGGTAACTGGTGCATCTAGTGGAGAATTTACTCTCTGGAATGGACTTACTTTCAATTTTGAAACTATTTTACAGGTGAGTAAACCCTCAACAACAAACTTACTTAAAATAATCAATGCCCTGCTGAAATTTAATAAATTTGTCTTTGTGTAGAGGATAGCAGAGAGGACACAGAAATTTAAACCAATCAAAAGAAAGATAAAGCTTACCTCCACCTTACATCAACCAATCACAAATCTTGTTTTAATAATTATGTGTCCTCTACATGAAGAAAGACCCATAATTTCCACACTTTCCAAGAATTCTCAACAGGTAGTGCTTGATCTGTCCAATGGCAGATCAAAAAGATCAAAAATGGTCGCTCCTTTTTGCTTGCGTTGTGTGCTAGATTGAGTAGATGTTAAAAAGTTGAAGTTGAATATTATTGTGAAGTTTGATAACTCTGATCCAAAAAAAATTACCAGAAAGTTTGATTAAGATCTGTAATTCTTTTTATATTGTATTAAGGGTGTAATTAACAAGATTAGTGTAACATCTATGTTTTATTTTCTTGGTAATGTTGTAAGTTTAATAGCTATTGTGACCGAACTCTTAAAAGCTTAAATATTTTCAAAATAATAAAATATGTTACCCAAAACAAGGTTAGTAGTGCTGTCTGATTTGAATGCAGACAAAATAATTTTAAAATCACTGCCTGTATGAATAAGGTCTATTGACAAACGAAATATTAGAATAAAAATTTTATAGTTGTTAATAAGCTGTACATGATTTATATTCAGTATTCAGCTACTCAACATTAGCGAGTATTTTAAAACCTTTGAATCTGAAAATTTAAAGTAAACCATTTTATGTTACTTAGGCCCATGAGAGTCCAGTCCGTTCAATGGTTTGGAGTCATAACGACTCATGGCTTCTGTCAGGTGATCACTCAGGATATGTGAAGTACTGGCAGTCCAACATGAACAATGTGCAAATGTACGAAGCCCACCATGAGCCAATAAGAGGACTAAGGTTAGGATCCATTGCCATGGCAATGCCTATCACACACGTGTGGGTGGAGTCGCCAATTTTAAGAGTAGGATTTATCATTGGTATATTACAAGTTAGTTTGCTCCTCGTTGGGCATTTACTAGAACACCTTTACTTGGGACTGTAGTTAAACAACATTTATGCTATTGACAGGACTAACACAATAGAGGTAAATAGTTTTAAATATAATATTGTGTTGGCTTTAAAGCCAGGAAAAGTTACATAGTGTCTCAAAGCTGCCAAGATTTTGTTTTGTAAGTCAGCTGCATGAACATTAGAATATTTTATATTAATGTGGTGCTCAAGCTAACCGTTATTTTGAGACACTTTAGTGATTTTTCCATAAGCTGCTTTTGAAAACTGTATCAGTTCCAGTAAGAAAAAGAAAAAAGCATGCATCGAACTGAACAGTTTTAAGGCATTACGCTGGTTCTTGGACTAAATAAGTTATTAGGAGAATTAATAAATTGCAGCTGTTTTCAATAAAGGTTGACACTCAGAAATAAATTTTATTTTAACTTGAGGGCAATAAAACAGAACTAACATTAATAAACTTATCACCCCCAAACAACCCCCCAATAAAGTGACCAGACATCCAGACTTGATAGATAAAATCAGAAGATGCTGTGCTCACCCATATATGTTTGCAACAAAGTTTACATCATCTGAGCTCAAACCATTTGTTGTCAGTTAATACCAAGACATCGAGCCAATGCTTAGCTAAAGAGTTGTTTATAGTCACAAGCCCGTTAAATCAACTTGTTGAATCTTTAGAACTTTTTTGCCTTCGCACTTTTACACCTTTTTGTTTATGACATTTTTACTCGAGGAATCATGATAGAACAAGCAATATAGGACTCGAGGTCCCCCCCATTCGAGGTCTGCCACTCGGTACCTACAGTTTAACATCCTCATCTGAGAAGATGCTAAAGTCTAACAATTTACAGATGTTAAAACAAAAGCAGCACCATTTTGTCAGTTATGTAAAGACCCTGGGTGAAGGTCCAGGAACTGAACCCAGGCCTCCTGCATGACGGACTGGTACCATTGCTGACCAGGCAGCAGTTTCATTGTTAACCATACAGTATTGCTTTCTGCAGACCAAATGATCCTTGACTGGCCTTACCTGTTGTGGTTAATTGTGCCCCTTAACACAGTCATGAAGCTAATGAAAAAGCTTCCAATTTCGAAATAGACACTGATACAGCATAGTCAAGAGTCTGTACTTATGCTAGAGAAAATCATATCATCGAGCCGTGTGGGATAATATCTTGTAACATCATGCCATTGATCACATACGTGTCTTCTCTCACGCTTATAGCACAATACTAACATACAGAATATTACAAAATTGTCTCAGGTTTTTTGTCCATTCAGAACTCAAAAGCAATATGCATTATAACTCTAAAATCAGATTCAATCAAATAAAAAAAGAGAGTAAAAAAAAAAAGACAAGACAGGATTACCACAAAAGAAGGAAAAAATGGTGCAGTAAATCCAGCGAAACTCAAACCTTGGTACCTTCAATTTATTATTGTGAAAGATTCGGCCTTGCTTTGTTTTAATGAATATTTTGTGTTGAATAAATCATTAGACATTGGCTATGAGATGTTGTTTCACAGTTTAAGTGAAACCACTCTGTCATTTATCCATCTACAATTCCACTAGGCACATACAGTCCCAGTTCTATTTTTTCTGATCAGCTGACCTGTCCATGCTCCATGTCAATAGTCTGGCCTTACTAGTACTAAATTGGTTAGTGCCTGCTTCACAGTCAATTGCGTATATAACTGAAGCTGAAATTCAGAATGGCTTTTAAACCTAGGAACCATAAATATTTACTAGTCAAGGGTTCAGTACTCATTGGCAGGAGTAGCAAATGGTCCCTTAAAAAATGAAATTCTTGGCAAATAACGGCTAATTCTCAAATTCTTGTCATTGTTTTTTGTCGTGTCTTTGGGTCTTATTTTTTTTTGTTTTTTCTCTGTTGTAGTCGGGTTTTCTCATGAAATGGCTCACATTATCAGCCTTTCCTGCACAGCTTAAAATTTCTATTTTGAATTTTGGATTTTAAAAAGTTTGTTTTGGTATCTTGCCATTGCATGTACTAATAATTTTGCTTACCAAATTTATTGCCCTGTAACAAATCAAGTATACCTAAGAGAAACAAGCATAAAAAGGTGTGCTGCCATGGTTAAGAATAAGAAAATCTTGACAGATGTTAGGGGAAGGGGGTAGGGTTTAACAAATTGATTTGTGATGGCCCCATGGTTTCTCTGAATAATACTTATTGCATGCCAAACTTTGATTAATTTCCATTTTCTTGTACTTGCAAGGTACTTGTATTTAATGAGCCATTAACAACTCAAAACATTGATTTGGATTTTAAACATAGTATTGCAAGGTGCTCTTTTACTGTGGCCCTTCTAAAGAGTCCATGTACATTGGTAGTTAAGTATTTCTTATTGCCATATTTACAATGTTAGAAAAATCCTCTAGAACCAAGTGGCTTATTAGGCCAGTGCTTATCTCCAGTTTCCATAGTATTGAGGAGAGTCGTTGACTCCCCCTGGACAGGACACACTAATCCATCATAGGTTAGCCCCCAGCAGAAGCTGGTACACATTTATACAGCTGGGTCAACTGGAACAAAGTCAGGTAAAGTGTCTTGCTCAAGGATACAGCACAGTGGTCTGACCAGGGCTCGAACTCGCAGCCATAGAATTACACGTCAAATGCACTATCTGCTCAGCCGCTGTGCCATAGACGTATTTACAATACTAAGATTATATCTACATAAAAGCTTCCTGTAATAAGGCCATCCAACTATTTCCCAAGTTTCACTTTTCTCTGCCAACCAGATTAAACCATTTCATTGGGTGTCAGGAAGTCCTTAAAACATTTTACAAAGTTATTTTAATTTTTGAGTTTCGAATGCCTTGAAAAATAGGTATTAAAATGTCATAAATTTCTTTTCAAAATGAAGGTAAACCTTGCCCTGGTCATATATTTATTGAAATTTCTTGCTATTTTTCTTGCACTAAAGAGAGTTGAATCTCATGGAAAGTTACTGGTGTGGGAGAGGAGTGATGGACATTGCAAATTTGTGAAATTATTATTAATTATTGTCAAAGAGTTTTTAAGGAAGATATATCTATCTACAATGCACAAGTAATCAAATTCTGGATATTTAAAGTTTTTCATGAAATGGTGTTGAGGAGCATACATCTTGTTGAAGATTGAGCCTAAGAGGTCTTTGGATTCTGGGGTCGCAACCAGCATGAACCACATTCAAGATTTTATTAAGGGAATAAAACAGCATCACGCATGTTTCTATACAGTTTAGAAGTGGTTATGACGTATGAAGGCACTAGGAAAATGTTAAGAGAAAATGAAGCAAGCTGATTTTTCTCTTTGCTTTTCAAGTGCCCTCTTAGCTTATGCCATAACCATTTTCTAATACTGTATAGAAACACAAGCAATGCTGTTTTATCCCTTTTGGAAAATAACCTCAGAGAAAGAAAATTTCTCATGCCCATTTAAATCATATGCATTTTTTATTCCCTTATTTTAAAAGTTAGATATGTAACCAGTCACAGAAAGTGTTATATCAGGGTTATTTTCTAATACCGTGCAGTTATAAATTCCTGTTCAATGAATTCCAGGGCCTGGTTGCTCGAAACCTGGATAAGCTATCCCAAGGATAAAAACTAAGTGTTGTTACTAATAAATCAAGGATTGTTCGACTCTTTCTTGATTTATGTACCCCTGGGCTGGTTGTATGAAGCCTGGATAAGCCATCTGCTGGATAAAAGCTAATTGTCATCACTAATAAATCAAAGATTGTTTTACTTTTTGTTGATTTTTGTATCCCTAGTTGTTAAGTGAGTTGAAGGCTCCTAAAATAATGGTTTAAATGGTATCAAACAACTTCTATTAAAGTTTTACTGCTGAAAACAAAAAGCACTTATCCGGTGGCTATCTTATCCAGGCTTAGCACAACCCAGCCCAGGATGTCAGTTCAACTTAAAAGTTTTTGCATGTATGGACTGCATCACAGGTACTGGTTTGGATGGGGGAGTCTGTTATTTAGAATAATTATGTGTTTTTGCTACAATTTAACTGTATATAAAACTGAATATAAAGAAAAAAAACTTTTTGGATAGGGTCACCTCTACATTAATACAACACTTAGCTAATACAATAGTTACCTTGTTATCAATGCATTTAATGTTTCAATGTCGCAGCTGTTGACAGCTCGGTAGTTTTTTTCATTTAACTTCTCTAGCTTTTTGTCTTGGGTTATGAGTTTGAGCCCCAGGTAGGCCACAGTGTTTTTTTGTTGAGCAAGGCACTTCACCACAAATGAGTACCAGCTTCTGTGGGGCTAACCCGAGATGGATTAATGTCCTCTTCAGGGGAGACAATGGGAAATAGGGGTTAAGGGGAAGCGAAGACCCTTACCTGTGAAACACTACAGAATCTGAAGCCCATAGGCTGGAGAAAACATTTAACTTTAAGCCAGTGCTGATGCCCATTGTCACTTGAGTGATAATGATGATAAAGGATTAAGAACAGTTTGTATAACAACAATTTGGTCCTCTGCCAAACAATAGTGGGTGCCAAAGTAAACTTGGTAAAATATGAAGGAATACAGTCTTTAATGTTCACACATATTGTCATATACATAAATACTTGTGTAATATCCTGAATTTTGTGGTGTTTATCATGTTTGTTAGAGTTTTCCTTTTATAATTTTAAATTGATCATAATTTGAAAGATATTTTTGAAAATGTGTGAAAAATAGAACAAAGACCACAAAATACATGGCATTTTCCTATGCATGGGACAGGTATGAGGTGGCATCCAAATGCATGAGCAATGCACGGAATGAGTGGGTCCCTTTTGCAATGTGTGGGACTTGGCAACCATGCCATTCATATGAACCCAGATTGGTTGGAATGGTAATTGGAACAGTTACTCAATACTGTTATACTCGACTGCCTATCTGGACCATTTTTTACACTTCAGTTAATAATTATTAAAATTACTCAGGCTCCCACGAGAGAGCCCAAAGACCAGAAATACCATATGGTCATTGTCGGTGGTTACCCCCAGTTTATCATTCACAAATGTCAGTTCCAGTGTTTGTGTATGTGCTCTAGTATTCAGCCTGAAAAGAATTTACCAAAACTGTTTTTAAAAGATATTGACGAATTTTACCTACATTTGAACCCGCAAAGGATTTTGAAAGAGAAGATGGTTTTGGTGAATGAAAAATGTTGTTTTCCATTTTTTGCCCTTGGGTGATATAAAATAAGGCTTAGAAACTATAAATTCTTTTGCAAGTCTAACATTTCAGTTGGCAAGGAGTTTTATAAAATGCAACATGTTGCTTTTCTTGGATAAAGTCTTTTCACAGTTTCAGAAATGTAAGGCAGTTGAAATTTTACATTTTACTCAAAGATCACATAAGCCAGGGGGGCACCCCCCAATAATTTGGTTTGGGGGGGGGGGGGCAGACCCCC
>JAOBRD021099562.1:0-11164 GCA_027575215.2 Hydrozoanthus sils | reverse complement strand
ATTTTACTAGAAATTCTATTGTGCAAACCAATATATAAAGAAGCAAAGCATAAACATTGATTTGCCGCCATGATTTTAACGAGCACCAATTGCTTCATTGTTTGAAAAGTCGCAAAAATTGCCGGTCACTGTTGTTTTAGTTTGAATTTTTGAATATTAAAGTACTTTTTACTTTGAAAGCGAACAGTGCGTATTTTGTTGCTTTCTTGGTATTTTCTTGAATTGCAATTATCTGTATTTGCAAAATTTCATCGTGTGTGACAGTTACAAAGTGGGATTTTTCCGCCGCCATTTTGACACAAACATTGTCCCGAGTGGATAATGCTCAATAGCCCGAGATAGCGAACCAATCAAATTTCGCCATTTAAGGTTTGTATATACTAAGAGTATTTATTATCTTTGTAAATTGCGGGAAAAATGGATTGAAACTTAAACAAAAACTTGCTTCAATTTTATTTTGTACAAACTATCTTATGCATATCAGAAAAAGTGATCTCTCTTGCTTAACAACCATTTGACTGGACGTAAAACCTAATTCCAGAGAAAACAATCTAAGGCCAAAGTTAGTTAGCGTATTGGAGATCTTAAATTGGTGCTTAAGGCAACAACAGTTAACGAAAGAAGACAACTACAACGACCAAGACTGCCGAAGCCAGAGTGGCGATGGTAAGGGAAAGTGAGAACGATGGCAGGTTAGCTCAAATTATACAAATAAAGGTTCAGTACAAGTATGGAACCATTTCGATTGAACTACATCTATTGGGTACCTCTTTCACGAACCAGGCTGGTGGCATTAAGAAACAACAGGCAGTAAAAATTAAATGGCTAAGTTATTTTTAGCAATCGAGCTACCCAACATAATTGCTTTTAAACATGAATCATGCCGGGTCAGATCGAAATTTTAACTTACGGATGATTTTCTTTTTCATTTACCAGTTTGAAGGAAACTATGACAACACCTCCGTGGTAAAGCACCCTGTTAGTCCCCCAACACAAGCCAAATTTATCCGCGTCGAGCCAAAAGCCTACAATGTCCACCCGGCAATGCGCATTGAGCTGTACGGGTCCATTAGAGGTATGTGGTAATTTGGTAAAGGGATTTAGTAATGAACTTTCTTATCCGAGGAATTGATCAATCTAAATTAAGGGTTGTGATATCTTTAAAATGAAACCTTTAACCCTATTTTTATCATAAGGGCTCTATTTCCCAATTGGCCTGGAGAATAAGATCGTACCAGACGTACGGATGACAGCCTCACCCAGTAGAGACGCGAACCACACTGCAAAAGAATCTCGTCTGTATAACTCTAGGGCGTGGTGCGCTGCTGGTAGTGGATCAGACGAGTTTATACAGATTAACCTTGGAAAGATCGTGACGATAACAGGTCTGGCTACCCAGGGTGACCCGCGTGGAACCGGCTGGATTAAAACATACAGTGTTAGTTACAGCAGCGATAACAAGAAGTGGAGGATTGTTCAGTCTGACCATTCAGCAAATGTTGGTATTGTTTACTTTATTACACAGGTTATTTTTCAAAAGCTCTGCATTGAAAAACTAGTGTCTTTGCTCAAAAATCTGCAAACAGTAAGACTTTCTTCTCGAATAAACAGTAGTCCGGGGCTATCCATCTTCTATCATGAGACTCAAAAGAACCTCCAACATGTGTTCAGAAAGAGTCGGCTGATCCTGTTGTTATGGCTTGTCAACTATCAACTGACCAATCCGAAAAAGATGGCGGTCTTACATTTTACCACAATGCATTGCGAACCTGACACCACTAAAAGAAGCTCAGGGAAGGTGACAACTGGTGAATCTCTTAATGTACTAACAAAAGTATGTTTGTCAAATCTGAGGCTCTGAGATTCTTTCTTTGCGTATTTTTATGGTCAATTTTAGACGTTGATGCGCTAGGAATTGTGGGTAAATGTACAAGTTGCAATCTTTTGTGTATTTTAGGATTAGGGACAACTTAGACACTCAGTAGAAATCGATGTCAGTTCTATATAAAGAACGTCTCAGACCTTTAATACGAAAGATCGGGACTGTGTTTCCTTGTACGTACGTAACGCGCGTGTGAGCATTTTCTAATTGAACATGAGTAGTATAAACTAGCATTATTATTCGTATCGTTATTCTTCTTTCTTTTCAGTTATGCTTTGCCTTTTATACAGAAGTTTGTTTTTCTCTAGATATTTAAAGGTAACAACGACAGCAACTCCGCCGTTGCAAGGTGGTTCTCCGGATCTCTAATTGCACAGTTTCTTAAGGTTTTACCACAAACGTACGAGATGGCAATCTGTTTAAGGATGGAGGTCTATGGAACCATGTATGGTAAGGGCGTTAACGCTTTTAACAACTCGTTTTTGCTTTTACCTCTTTGAGATTTTTGAGAAACCAATGTTCGTCGGTTATGAAGAATATTCAGCAATTATTAAATCATCTCATCTTCAACAAACCCGAATGGAATAATAATTTTGGAAATATGTTGAGTTTTTCAAACCTAGAGATACTTCAAAATGACAGCTAAAGTTTATTCAGAACCATATTTCAGCTCTACAACACTACAGAGCCAGTTGAGTTCGTTATTTCAGCTGATAACCGAGATTGAGTGGACCAATCAGAACGCTAGAAATGAATGTTCGAGGTTATTAAGTTAATAACATTTATAACAAATGAGCTCCGTTTCAATTGTATATCAAATTACGTTTGCAAAATAAATTTTCATGGTCAATAATAAGGTCGATCTATAAAATTACGCCTTAGTGCCAATTATTATTGGTATTAAATTACCTTAAGAACCCATTCACAAGACTCACAGTTTTGCCGGAGAAAGCTTGGAACGCAAGGTAGCTTAATCGTGATCTGTTTCGCCGGTTTTGTTTTGAATTATTTTCTTTATTTGAATTTAATTCAATCTCAGATATTTTTTTTTGGACCTTTGTGTTTATCTGCAATATATTTGAGATTGAAATTGAAAGAAGTGGCAAAACTTGTTCATGATCCGTTTTCAGTACGTGGATGGAAAAAAAGATTATTCGGAACAAAGCCTTTTAAATAACCATATTAGGATTTAGTTTCGAAAAGCAATATTAAAAATTGCTAGTCTTGCTGTTGTGATGTTTCTGATACACGGAAGTACTTGGTTTATAGTGGAATTACCAGTTTATGGCCGCAACTACAAAACAAGACACCCCAGAAACAACGAAACAGTTCAGTGGAGATGAAATGCAACATTTACTTTCCGGGAGTTGTCCGAGTAGCTTTTTTCTTTCTCACTAGAAAGATAGTTTCTGATTCAATGAAGACAGCATTTTATCTTTGCTATACTTTGGCGTTGGCACGAGAAGAAAAAAAAAGGATAGTTTTTGATAATGATATAATAAAATTAGTCGTTACAGGGGAGTTCCATTGTCTCGTTCGAGTGAGCTATTTACACCAATCTATTGATGAGAATAGTGTCCTACTTAAAATAAATAAGAAAAGAGCAAACGAAGTTTAAGAAAAAATGCTGTAAACAGTTGTTATGCTAGCAATTTCAATGGTAGTTAAGTCTTGTCTTTTGTCGGAAGAAAGGAGGGGAGAAACAGAGACTTTGAATCACTAGCACTTATTTACAAATTTGCCCCACACTCTTTGCAATTTGCAAAATATAAAACCTACAAATTTGAATCATTTCAGTTCTCCCTGCAAAACCTGAAGCACCAGCACTTATAGACTTCGGGCAGAGGTTCTTCATCATTTCGTTTCCAAAAACAAACTTTGGAGATGGCAAGATGATCGCCTACTCTGTATTCTATAGAGACAATAAGAATGGTTCAACCAGTAGCACTGATGTAAAGTTAGATATTGACCAGGAAAACATTACAACGAGGATAACTGGGTTACAGCTCTTCACCGAGTACACGGTGTGGGTGCATGCTTTAAGCAGCATTGGTTTTGGACCAGCTAGTGAAAAACGCTCCTTTATCACCGGTCGTAAGTAGTCGGTATAAAATACGTGTGCGCATGTATGTATGAAATGAAATGCGATTGGAATGCATTTCCTGTGGTTATATTAATGATGGTTAAAACAGAATCTCACTGTCTGCTTTTTTGGCAAGTTTTGTTTACAATTTTTTCCTTATTAGCATACACACTCTTCTTAGTTCAGCTACAGAAACAAAGCTTCTGAATAACGAAATGTTTCTGCAGAACGCTGAGTAATCTTTCAGAGATATGGTTTTAAAAATTGAAATTTTAGAAAGAATGTATGGCTCATTTTTGATCTTGCCTTCAGTTGTTTTGCATATTTTGGAGTGGTAATTTCTTCTTTGAAACTACACTTACAGAACCGAAAGTTCGATCACTCATTAATTTTGACAAGCATTCTCAAGTTTTAAAGTCAGTTGTTTTTTATCTTTGTTCTTTCTACGACTTACGTTGTATGCTAATGAAGAAGAATGTAAACAGTAAAGTCAGCTTAAACTCGCCTATACGAGATATGATGTCTCACAGTGTCAATTTTCACATTAACATTTGTTTATTACGCTTTTAATTGTTTCTCAGTCTTTGATTTTGTTTCTGTGTTAACACCTATTTTTTAACTAATCTATATCAACTTCTATATCATTCCCATTTTTTTTTGCATTCACAAGCATGCTTCCGTTGTTTCTAACTTTTCTTACCATACATTTCCTTAGACTCTCCTTTACAAAATTTAAGAGTTTTGTCATTTTTGTTCAGTTATGGCGACCATGAACCTGTCTCCTGAGACTCAAGTTTTGAAATACGGCTCATCTAAGACTTTCCGCCCACTGCGATGCTCAGGAAAGGGATTTCCGATACCAAAAGTTACGTGGAAGGGAAATGGTTTACCATTGAGTAATAGTTCTCAGATGTCAATCACAAAGCAAAGGTTCTCAAGCAGTAACACTACTTCTACAGTTGACCTCCGACCAGACGGACTAAACATTTGGGAAGCTGGAAATTACACGTGTGAAGTGTATAACGGGGTGGATGGTCAGAATGTAGTGTCAGCGACGGTAGTACTGTTTTGTAAGTAACTTGCTCCTTCGCTATGTCAAGAACACTCTTACTCGGAGAGCTATGATATACGAGCTCCAGCCTCGGCTCGCCAGAGCTGTGTCGGCCAGAATATAGTCCGTTGAAGGTACAGCTGGTAAAAGTTGACAATTGGCGCACGTCTCGAACTGAAGTAAACTGTGCAAGTGCGCCGACAGCCAATTTTTATCAGCATAACTAAGACATGGAAACTTACCAACACCAAGCAATTGAAAGCGTTGCAACCACACTTATTGTGACTCTTTAAACTTAAAGCATAGAAAAGTATTACTAGTAATAAACAATGTTGAAATTAAAGTCAAATTCCAATTTTTCAACAGATCTCCCAAGAGTGTTCGTAAAAGAATCTAAAAAGCAGGTTTTCCTTCGGGGAACAAAAAATACAACGTTTTCTTGCATCGGACATGGCTACCCAACCCCGCTTGCGTATTGGATAAAGGATAACAAGGCCATTGACATTGTTACATTTGACAAACTTGTGAATTCCTCAAACAACGTAATGCAGGTTCAAACCAAAGCAACATCTCCGTTAAGTAATGTCAGCAGCGTATTGTATCTTAGGACTGCGGGTTTGACGTACGACGAGGCTGGCAATTACACATGCGTTGTATCGAATGGTCTGGAGAGAAATCACACTATCTCGGAATCCATTGAAGTTCTATGTAAGTGTAGTTAAGCTTTTCCTTAGCGATGTTTCATTGTCGAATAATTTAATGTAATAATAATTTAATTTATTTCTTAACTCTTTCGAGCTGAAAAATTACAGTTTTTTTAAAATTTAATGATAATTAAATTCGTTCGTTTTTCTGTTATCTAAATGCGCGGAGTTCTGAGTAGTAGTAAAATTTTAGTTCTGTCGTCCATCATCTTTTCATCAATTTCATGTCAATGAAGTGAAAGGTTTATTTGGATGCTGAACGTACAGGTTGTTCATCACGTCCTCACATGCATGTTTTAAATATACTTTGCTTCAGTTGCTCCCGAGTTCACGTCTACACCTGTCAGTCAAGTTGTACTCCAGGGCAGTAACATAACATTAAACTGCAGTGCTACGGGTGTGCCTGTTCCAACCATCAACTGGGTGTTTAGTGGAAACAAGTCATCTCTCACGTTCAACAAGAGAGTGCTATCACTTTATAGTGTGGAAAACACCGGAGACTTCGAGGGAAACTATACTTGCATTGCAGAGAGTAGGGCAGGCATTATCGAAAAGCAAGCAAGTCTTACTGTTGATGGTTCGTTCTTTTCTTTTTCGTCTCTTAACTCTGCATTAAGGGGGAGATTCAATTTTTTACAAACAATGTACAGTTTAAATTAAATGTTAAATAAAGAATCTGTATTTGTTCATAAATCAAAACTTTTGATTATTGTACCAATACTTCATATTGTTTATGATCTTGATTCTCTTTTTTCAGTTCCCCCAGTGATAACAAGCCACTTAAAGAACCAAACAATAGACCTCGGGTCGACGTTAACAATGTTCTGTGATGCAAGAGGTGACCCTATACCAGCTGTGACTTGGAGTATAAGCAACAAAACTATGCAGAATGCTAATATTTCCTCGAACGGGCGAAACCTAACAGTTTCGATTACGAGCTTGGATCAAAATGGGATGTATAAATGTCATGCAGAGAATCGCGAAGGTGTTGCTAAAACGCATGCTTTGGTGGCAATCATAGGTAAGTAATTTACTGTTTAGCTCTTGAAAACAAACCTAGTTTACGAATTGTTTAACATGTTTTAGTATTGTTCTTGTAGTTCCTCCAGTGGTACACCTTTCAAACAACCAAATGATCAGTGTCGATAAAGGAGAAAGGAACAAAATAGTTGTTTGTAGTGGCAAAGGCTATCCACATCCTAAAATTAGGTGGAAAAAAGATGATCAAGTTATTCCCATAGTACCTGTGGTTACCTCAAACGACAGTCAACGAATTGTTCAGGTCCTCTCGAATGTCTCTACAACACCATTGGCTAATGTTGCAAGCACGTTGCATATTCGAGTTGGAGGAATAACGTTTGCTGAAGCTGGAAACTACACTTGTGTCGTAAATATTGAAAGTGAAGTGAGAAACAGTTCAAGTCAAACAATCGAAGTTATGTGTAAGTAAACGAAAGTTTCGTGGAAAGAAAAACGACGCATATACTTATGTTTCCTCCTATTTTTCTAAATGCCTTCCTATGAATGCTCAAATAGCTTCTAATATTGCAAAATGTAATTTGTATTAACAACAACTCAACGCATAATATAAAAGAAAAAAACCAGTGTGTGTTAATACAAATGAAGAATTTAACGTGATGAAAATTAACATTACTAACTTGTAAAGTAATCAAAGTTACCAGAATAACTGTAATTTAAGACGTTGTAATAAAGAACTTAAGAAAATCCTTATATGATTGTACAGTTCACGACAATTCACTTTGTCGTCGAGGGTCCATTTTTAGCCCTTAACAGGAACAATCCATCGGCTGGTAAGAAATCAAGTAGTAGTTGATTCGAACGCCGGTATCAAAGTTAGCAAACGTAGAATAAAACTTAGGAAATATGCGAAAAGAAAAAGAAAAACGCGAAATTCTTTCTTTACCGATTAGACGAAAACTATAAATCGTAGCTGGGAAAATTTACCTTTGTGTTTGAGAGTGTGAAAAACTTTTAAAAACTTTGCCAAACCTTTTTTCATTTTCCTTTGATTTCTTTACTTGCCATTTTTTACAGAAAAGGAAACATTAATACATTATTACATAAATTTTGAAAAAAAAATGGTGAGGACGCCTGATAGGAAGATATAGCGCTTTTTATGATAATCGGTCTTTCTCTTTTATACTAATTTGATACTGTGAAAAAAAATAGATATCGTCTGGGTCAATATTTCGGCCGAGTTAATGTAAGCTGGTTTTTTGAACTGGAGGGAATTAAAAGACAGTGCGGCCAGTCTATCCGGGCTACATCTCACTAGGCTGTGTTCGAGTTCATAGAGCGCAAGTTTAAAACTTTCATCGTCTAAAATTAACGGTAGCTAAGTATATATATCCAAGAGTTAGATAAAACATGAGGAAATGTAAATTACTAACAAAACGATCACTTATGTTCATTAATAGAAGCGTTGACCTTTTGGTAAAGCTACTCATTTAAACTCTTCTTCCCTTTATTAAAAAGTAAAATACTATTTAATAGTAATTGTTTTCTCAACAAAACTAACGATGACCTCACTGCTAGCTGCAACTGACCTTGGTGTCTTTTTAATCAAATTTAGAAAAATAGGCAATAAACTGTGTACTTGATACCTATGTTTAAGTAACACTTTGATTTAACAATTTTCAGTTGCCCCCGAGATAGTAACGGCCCCTTTGAATAGAACTGTAATCTCTGGAAACAACGCGACATTCTCCTGTGCTGCAAGCGGAGTGCCTAAGCCTAGGATAATATGGAGGTTTAACGATGACAAGCTGCCTCCTCACATTCTAGTCAACAACACCATAACCGTTTGGTTGGTCAACAACAGTGCCTCGATTGAAGGTGCCTACAGTTGCATAGTCTCAAGCAAAGCGGGCGAAATCAAGGCAACAGCCTGGTTGACAGTAGACGGTAAGGATGAAGTGTTTTTGTAAAACTAAGAAACATTTTTGCTTTTTTGTTTCTTGTTTATTCGTGGCAATCAACAGTCCATGCATTTACAAACATTTGGGCTGCAACGACTTCTCCAAAAACAACTTAATAAGGTCATTTTCACATCATTTGCGTCAAGGTGATCGAAGTTCATTGCATTCTACTGAAATGTTTGTTTCTATTGAGAACTAATCAAACATGGAATACTTAACACTAAGAGATTTTGTTAATATAAAACTAGGCGTGAGTGCGTTAATTCAGTTTTAGAACTTTTCGAGTGTATACATCGTAATCATTTTCGCATAATTTCAACGTTATCACTAGAGAATATTGACATAAGATATAAAGTCTTAAAATGATTGACGTCATTTCGAGCAAATTTCTAAGTCGTACAATGGTTCTAGCTGGAAAGATACCACAAAACGGGGTCAGACTAAGGGTGGTTAGTTTATCCAACTGCCACCAACTGTGCATGGCAGTTTAATGGTTATTTAACATTTTGGTTAGGCTACAGCAATTCTTTAAAGAGAGAAACATCTTTAACCAGTACATTGTATTTTTAACAGTTCCCCCGAAGATAACTTTGGCGTTCTCCAACCGTACGCTGGTTGTAAACGAGAAACTATCTTTAACTTGTGAAACCATCGGAGATCCCCAACCAACTGTTTTCTGGGTCAAAGATGGGTCCAGAAAGTTTAACAACCGGTCCTGGATAATTGAAAAGGTTGGCCTGGGCGATATTGGACGATATCAGTGTGTAGCACATATTAGAGCTGGGAATTTTTCCGCTAGCGTGTGGTTGGAGGTTCACGGTAGGAAAAGTTACTTTTTTTAATTCTTTTAGTATACTATCCAGTGCTATAACAGTAAAACTTTTGTGAATTATCAAAATATTGCAAGAAAAGATTGGTCTACGTTACATTTAACTCCGGCCCTTGAAGTCGAGCCTTTTATTCCTGTGATATTTCAAAGGTTTACAAATCGAGATTTCAATTGCAAAATTTTAAGAGTAAGCTGGAATTTCTCCGAATATTCTTGTAAGGGAAAGTTTCCGATTATTTTAGGTAATCGTTCTTGCGTTTTTGAAATTCCGTGTTGTTTATTTGCAGGTTTCTAACTTAATTACATATGTATATCTATCTTTTTGAAATGATTTGCAGCTGCTTTAATTTGAGAGTTTCCCAGCTACATAATTTTAGCATCTTTGTAATCGCACATTTTTGAGATTTTAGTTGCACTCTTTTAAGCTTGTAATCTTACTCTTTTGAACGGCAAATAACAGGGAAGCTACAACAGCCAATCAGAATCTACCAAAATACTATACGCAAATGGGAGCAAAGAAATGAATTACATTTAGATCACAGATATTTATTTTAAAAATTGAAATGATTAAATGGTAATTGAACTTCGTGTTGTGTAATTTTGGTCTAAAGTCATACCTGTACGTGACTTCAAGTCGAACACTACTTGCGCGTTGACTCGATTTTGAAATCACGTGTATGATTGCAGACCAAACTGCACTCCATTTAGCTCCATTATCACTATATTTCAGAGCTTTTAGAAAATGTAGGTAACCGTTTGCGGGTCTTCTTGATTGAAGGTTCACTGGTCGCAGATTAGCTGAGGTATTGTTTCACATTTGTAGAGATTGTGATAGATATGTGTTCAAGTAGTCAGTTTATTATATATTATATATTTTAACAGTTCCCCCGAAGATAACTTCGGCGTTCTCCAACCGTACGCTGGTTCTAAACGAGAAACTATCTTTAACTTGTGAAACCATATGTATATATATATTATATTTGTTTTGAAGAACTTTTGAGAGGCAAATTAAATAAGTTATTTGTTTAAAAAAATCACGTAATTCCAATTCATTTCATCGTCCAAACTTCCTATTCGTTATAGAGAATAATACTCTAGGGCTTAAATTAAATCTGCTCAGTTTGGTCTTGAAAGATACTCAAAATACTGGTTTATAAACGTTGTTAAAAATGCCCTAAATTTACACCTGCTTTTTGTGTTTGGCCAGAGTTCACAAAAATCAAATCCCAAACACATCAAATGTTTTGTGAAAATTGCTGCATTATCATACGATGATTTTTATTTTGCTCGGATACAGCTCACCCAGTAGCGTACATCGCCCCACCACAAACGAGGAAATTTGCAAGGCAGAAACAGAATGTTTCAATCGACTGCTACGCCAGTGGTAATCCCATACCTTTTGTGACGTGGATAAGAAACGGTTCATTTGTCCACGTGGTCAAGACGTTATCTGAAAACGACACAACTCGCACTGTGCAAGTATTAAAAGGAAGCAGTTCCCCCCTGGAGAATGTTACGGCGCGTTTGTATTTACGAACTGCTGGTTTGACGTACGCCGAGGCAGGGAACTACACGTGTGTTGCAAATAGTACCCTGAGGGACGGCGAATCTTTATCAAAACAGGGACTTGAGGTTCTTTGTAAGTAAATAGTTATTTGATAGAGTTATTCTAGTGT
>JAOBRD021099140.1:0-11168 GCA_027575215.2 Hydrozoanthus sils | reverse complement strand
AGTCAGTCAGTCAGTCAGTCAGTCAGTCAGTCAGTCAGTCAGTCAGTCAGTCAGTCAGTCAGTCAGTAAGTAAGTAAGTCAGTAAGTCAGTAAGTAAGTAAGTAAGTAAGTCAGTCAGTCAGTCAAACGGGGAGCCAGTCAGTCAGTAAGTGAGTTAGTGTCACTGTCAGTCGGTCAGTCAATGAGTCAGTCAGTCAGTCAGTCAGTCAGTCCGTCAGTGAGCGATTCAGTCAGTCAGTGAGTCAGTCAGTCAGTCAGTCAGTCAGTCAGTCAGTCAGTCAGTCAGTCAGTCATTGTGTCAGTCAGTCAATTAGTCAGTAGACCAGTCAATCCGTCAGTCACTAGATGTTTGATCAGTCACAGTTGTGTAATGTTGAAAATGTTTACGACTCTTAGGGTGTATTTTACAAAAGAGACGCGTTGGCGTTTTGAGTTGTCGTAGTTTTCATATTCCTACATCCTCACACGGCTTAATTAAATAGCTTTCTCAACTTTTCTGCTCCTTTTTTAATGTTTTCAGGGTTATGACCATAGTTACTACTTTATTGGAACCTTTATGGAAGACCACATCAAGCACCATGCTCGTTACCTCAAGGCTTGAGCAGACCGAAAGGGACCGACCTGTACTAGCTGAACCACAGTTAAACGAGAGTAAAAGAGATAAAGATAACTGCTCATTTCTGTCAAACTCCAGAAAGAGGAAAATGTAGTTATAGACAAAACTAGTTTTTCCTACCTATAGAGTAAAAAAAAGTTAATATAAGTTTGTGTACTAAACACGTTTCCAAATAAAAGGGTGATAAAAAGCTCTGTGTCGTCTCGATCTTCGTGTTAGTTTGGGTAACGTACACGTTACAGTTGCAGACTGCCTGCTTGTTACTCTTCACGTCAACTTTCAGAAAAGTCCAACGCCTGGCAACATTGGCTTTTTGCCGTCAAGAAAAAAACCATGTTCTTGTTAACCTTGAAATGGAGTAGTTATCCGCTTAACTGTCTATATCCGCTGCCAAGAAAGAGATTTTACTATCAAGCTCAGGAGTGGAAGGACAACCAAGAACTACAATCAGTGGACTGGGGTGGAAACTTGTCGATGGGAAGTTTCTTTCTGGATTGGAACAGGCTTGCTTCCAGCACACAAGTCCCTCTCAGAGAAGATTAAATGCAACTGTAAATCCGATAGTAAAACAATGCAATGCACATGTAAGAAACTTGGTTTAGACTGTTCTGCCTGTGGAGTTTGCAAAGGGCAAAGGTGTTTCATCTTGGCAACACCTGACATTCAAGATGACTGAATTGCAAAGTAGACTTTATTTTTGTTGAAAATATTTGCAAAAAGGAATAACTTGAATTGTGAAATCATTTAGATATTTCGATGCAACATTACAGTAAAATTATCGAATAAAGGTATTTTTTCGGTTTTTGTACTTTTGAGATAAGGGAGGCCTGTGGTGAAAGAAAAAGTCAATTGTTGGGAATTTTTGCTAGAATTTTCGATTATCTTCGAAATTGACTTAATTAAGTAATCTTCTTTCCGTTTGATAAGAATAGAGTAATGTTTGATCTGGGGCCTGAAAAATTTTGTAAATTGACTGGAGTAAGGGTGGGGGTGAATTTTTATACAGTTTTCATATCTGTTGTTGATAGTGGCCACAGCTTGGCATTTGTTTTCTTTACAGATTGCAATGTACGTAAATCAGTAAAAGTAGTTTCTCCAATGAACGCCTTAGCTGTTGTCTACCAAAATATGGTACTTGTTGGGCAAATTAACGCCAGTGCCGTTGTCTATCCGTCCAATAAATGACATTTACCTTGATAGGATATCCGTTGTGTAAGTGGTATCTTCCTTGATAAGGTATCTGTTAGGTAAATGGAATCTACCTGGTTGGGTATCCATTGGAAAAATGAAATCTACCTGGATAGGGTATCTATTGAATAAATGGAATATACCAGGATAGCACATCCATCGGATAATTTAATTGGCATATACAAGGATAGGGTATCCGTTGGCAAATGAAATCTACCTGGATGGGGTGTCCGTTGAATAAATGGAATCTACCTAGATAGGACATCCATCGGGTAATTTAAATAGTATCTACCAGGATAGGGTATCTGTTGGAAAAATTGCATCTACCTGGTTGGGTATCCTTTGGAAAAATGAAATCTACCTGGATAGGACATCCATCTTGTAATATAAATGGCATCTACCTGGTTCAGGTATCCATTGATAAATTGCATCTACCTGGATAGTATCCGTTGGGTAATAGCTTACCTGAATATATTATATCCATTGGAAAAATGGTGTCTACCTGGATAGGACATCCATCGGCTAATACAAATGGTATCGACCTGTATAGGGTATTCATGGGATAAATGGCATCGAGCTGGGTAGGTACAAAGCAGCTTTAGGTGCAGAACTTTCAGATCCCGTGCTTGAACTTTCAACAAAGAGTTAGATACCATTTTCAAATGGTATTTGATATCAGGAGAAGACAAACTTCAGGAATAACATTTTTAAATCCTGTGCTTTATACTTCCAACAAAGTTTTTATGCAGTTCAATCGCTACCACTTGGTATCAAGATACTTGATGGTGTTCCAAAGAACATTGAAAACTAGGAATTACACGTTCCACGGGGGAAAAATGACTTTTTTTAGTTCAAGTTTAGCACCAAAACTCCACACTTTTGTCGCAATTTGCCACTAGAAAAAGTTTTTGTAGCTTATCCTTATGCTTTTCATAGTTTCATCCGGCAACGTTATCAAAATACTCACGAATTGTAGCTTCAAAACCGTTGATAACTACGAAATCACTATCGTGCATCACGTTCATGGTCATAGTGTACAATCTTACAGTTGGTTCTTTTGGCAGCGAGTCAACTGGATTTTACAAGCCACATATTTCAATATTTATACAAAAATGTAATAACAAGTTGTTGTTGGAGCCCTCCAAAAGTTAAGACAGTGCCAACACTTGAAGATAGAGTATTCGTAGCAGCTGCATCCAAATTGTGGAACAGCTCACCAACAGGTACCAGGTGCTTGGCAAGTTATGAGTTATTTAAGCGAAAACTGGAAATGTTTCTTTTTAGACAGGCTTTTTAGTTCAATTATAGTTTTAGGGTTGGGGCTAGGATTTATAACGCACGTTATAAAATAGAAAATATTTTGGAAAATATAAACTTTTTATTTATTCGATTTTAAGGCGCATTTGAAATTTGCACCATATAAATGAATAAATTATCATTAAATCATGTATTTGTAAGTTTAAGCTATGGTTTTGTGTATAACCTATGTCCTATATTTGTGAAACTGCTTCGGTTCCAGTTACGACGTAATGGCTTCTCTTAGCAGAGCTCCATACCGTTCTGCTATAGTGATATACGAAAGTAGGAGATAGCATTAATCAGTAGTTTTTAAATTGGGGTTCAACCCAGTAGAATTCGGGTCTAAAATAGTTGGCGCGGTGTACGACTGACGTTAATTACGAAAATATCTGCGTGGTATTTGTCAGTCCTGTTATTGCTCTCTAGAAGAGAAAGAATCGGTAGAATTCGTGTCTAAAATAGTTGGTGCGGTTAACGACTGATATTACGACTAAAAATTATCTGCATGGAATTTGTCAGTTGTGTTATGCTAATCATTGAGAGACCAATGATGTTCTATATTTGGTATTGCGGTAGGCCTAAGTCGTGAGTTTGTGTTGTTCCAAGAATTCTCTGGAACTCTTTTTAAGCATTTCAGTTTGACCGTACATAAGACTGGGAATCGTTACTGTTATATACCTCTAGAAAATTACCTCTTATATTGTGTCAGTGTCTCGGAGTCAACGACATCTCACTAATTTAAATCGTCTTCTTTTGCTTCAAAAACGAGTCACCCGTACTAACACGCACCGAACCAATATTCAAGGAATAAGGAATACTAAAACAATGAGATTTATCTTTTACAAATTGGAAAACTAAATAACCGTAACACAAGAAACAAACAAACATGCTTTTTATACCATTTCATGTAAAATAAAAGACAGTTTTCTTTCCAATATCAATGTCCAAGATTCTTCAATACTTTGATACTCAAAATTCAATTAGTATTGCTTTATTTAATTCAAATCTGAAAAATTCACCTTCTCTCCTAATTAGAGTATTTGTATAGATCTATATTTTCTACTGTCTACTATAAATTTGAATTTGTATTAACAATTAAGTTAAATAGTTATTTATTATTCCTGTAGTGTTGTCAATAGGCTGTAAAAAAACTAATGATTTTACTTATTGAGAAAGCCCAAAGTCTATAAGCCTTGTGGTTTCTTTTTGGGCTTTCTCGTCACTTTTTAATGCTTTATTATTCTTAAGTAATCCTTACATTGTAATGTGTACCGTGCTACAAGTAAAAAAACAAACAAAAAACTCATCCTTTTTATTTACCTCTTGTTTACAAGCTTGTTTTTCTTATGAACAAGATCTCATTGCAAGACTTGGTTAGCTTCTCAATGAGTTTTAAGACGTGTTCTTCGTGTGCGAGACTGTAAGAACTTCTTCGGGCTCTCCAGAAAAGAGAGAATCAGTAGAATTTGGGTCTAAAATAATTGGTGCGGTTAACGGCTGATATTAGGACAATATCTGCATGGAACTTGTCAGTCGTGTTACGCTAATCATTGAGAGACCACTGATGTTATATATTTGGTATTACGATTGGCCTAAGTTGTGAATTTGTGTTGTTCCTAGAATTCCCTGCAACTCTTTTCCAACATTTTCAGTTTACGTAATACTGAGAGCTGTTACCGCTATATCTCTAGAAAATCGATACTTTTTGTTTGTGGCGGGGGGGATAAAAGGGTCTGCGGATCGGCGAATTTGACCAAAAATTTCGTTCGGATTGCGGATTTCAACAATAATAATTTCAGCGGATCTGCGGATCCAATAAATATGATGGATTCGGATTTTGGCAAAAAACTTGTGCGGATTACGGATTTAAAGCATAAATCTAGCCGAACTGCGGATCTCTCAATGGCTGGGTCGACGGATTTCGTACTGAAATTGTGCGCATCGGCGGATCCTGTACCCCCCCCCCCTTTCATCCCTCCATTCCCATCCTTTATACCCCATGTTTACAAATTAACTTGTTTTGCATATGAACAAGATCTCAATGCAATACTTGTCTTCTCAATGAGTTTTAAGTGTTTGTGTGCGAGTGTAAGTACTCGTCTCGAGCCATTCCATTTGTTTCTCTCTTTCTCAAGCACGCAAGGGATTTAATCACACTAATTTGCGTACAAGCCGAAAATCTAAGAAAATAAGAGTGAGCCTTATCGACAATAGCCTGCTTAGCAAGCGCTTCCAGTCAAAGCTTTAGATTTCTCGAAGTTTTGGACGCGCGGGAAATGGGACGAGGAAAAAAGGAGGGAGGGTTAGTTCCATTTCCCGCGCATCCAAAACTTCGAGAATTCCAAAACTTTGACTGGAAACGCTTGCTACGCAGGTTACATCGACAATGACCTTCTTATCCTTCTAATTTTACGAAGAACAAAGAAAGATGGGATGCAAGCGAAGATTTTGATTTCGCGAAGCGTTTAAATGCAAGAGACGAGCTTGGAACCTATTGTAAATTAACCCAAGAAAGAGCTTAGAGCCCATCGTGTATCAGTACGGGAAATTCGTCTTCACCACAAAGAGCTTGACACGTTTGGTACTTTAGACATTTGTTTTACAGTCTTTAATGTTAGAATAAAGAAAGTATTTCCTGTTGTAGGTTATCTGAAGTAATCAAAGGAGTATTTTAGATTGTTCATGTGAGATTATCCCCGGGTCACCCTTAGGTACTGTGCAACGGGCAAGTTTTGTTATTTTGACTGGGAAGATCGACCGTTCTATCTGTTTTGATAGACGACTTCAAAGCAATACGGCTCATAAGCAAGATTTTGTGATGGCATATTCTACGACCAATTAGTGGCTAATTATTGCTAAGGAATTTCAGAGGAGAGGGACACTTGATGGATACATATAATAATCGACACCTTTCTCCCGCATCTTCACCCTCACTCCCACCTTGTCGAGTTATGTTAGTTACAGTTTACCCATGTTGGGTCGTTTTTAGCGCACTTACAACGAACTCTTTTATAGTGGGCTTTAGATCGGCAAAACGTAAAAATATAGTGTTGCCAATCACTTATTTAAGACAGCGATAATGGCATGTAAACAAATATATTTCCGTTTCGAATCTTTCTCATTACGCAATCGCTGAGGTTTACTTTGCCAGAAAGTTCTAAGTGACTTTGTATTGGATCAACAAGAACACCGACGCTTGAGTGGCAAGTTTCTTTCTTTGTTTATTCTAAAATAACTTTATAAAACATTGCATATTTAAGACACAACTTATGAATTCCAAAGTTGCGTAGGAAGTTATAAATTATATTCAACTGCAATATTTTTTGTAACGAACCGACAGCTGCAGGCACAATATAAAAGTGATAAATATTACCTGGCAAAAATTTGACGAGACGAGAATTTCTTTTTAAGAATTTTGCAACACTAAATGGTTAACGAAACTATGCCATAAAAACGTTTGACGAAACTATACACTTCCGAACTTGTTGGAGGCTTTCACTGTTGAGGTTAAAACTACTTTAAACCTCTCAATCCCTGTCAATTATCAACATCTAATTTCTCCTTACAAAACTCATACAAGATAAAGCAATTGTAAATTAGAAAATAAGAACTAATCAAACAAGCAACTTGCACAAAACGTGAATAAAATTTCCTTAACTTGCCCAATGAAAAGAATTGCTTCTGACTGGGATTGAAAAGAGTTAAGTCGTTTGAATACTCTTTGATTCTCCTCCAACACTTTTTGTTAGATTTTGTTAAACTTGTAGCAAGACACTTTTGTTTAAAAATTTATAAAACCTCTGTTTTTGGACAATGCTGATAAACGTTATTTGTATTGCAAGTTTTTTACTTAGCAACACTAAACTCGCTTAGTTTGACGAACCGAAAATTTTCGGTCAACCCTTCAGTTCCAATCTATCTATTTGTGTTATTCAAAATTAACATGAAAAATAAGGCGTTTTGGAAAAAAAGAAAATGAGAATCAATCAGATAAAGCAAACTACTAAATATGAAAAGTAAAACTCTTCCCGCCTTGTTCCATGAAAAGTACGAGCTCTAATTGGGAGAATTTACTAAAACAAATGGGACTAAAAGGGTTATATCAAAAGATTCGGTTCGTGATTTAGAGCCCAGCGCTTTGTGTTGTTTGTATCTGTATTATATAATATCGACCGCAACTGTACGTTAGTCGATGTGCATATTGTATAAGTAAAGAAAACATTGTGTGAAAACACATCCTTGAAACAACTGAGTTGTTCCAGTATGAAATATTTTAAAATATTCATAAATTGTATGATAATTTTGTATTAGTAATATTTTCATTTGCACGTACACTTAACTTACAGTAACAAATCTGGACTGTTAATGTAAGATAAACTCCCTACCAAAGGAGCGAATTTGTTAAAACCAAAGAGTGATAGGATTACATTGAAGTGGGAAAAATCATGTACCCATGTACCCATCAACGGGTACATCATTTAAAGCGTTTTTAAAACGGAATCGTAAACCCATTTAAAACATGGGTCTGTTTTTTATGGCTAATCTAGCGCGAAACATTTTCAGTTCAGGAATTGGTAGCACTCATTAACCAATGTTTTTTTACACCTACTTTATTATAATTCATCACTGAGTGAGACCCGCCCGGCAATGAATTGTGGGAACCAAGCTCCATTGGTTGGGGTTTTATTGCACCACCCCAAGAAGAGATCTTTTTAGCATTGTCTCTTTGAAGGTCTGATTTCGGTAGCAAGGGCGGTTGTTTTAGACTTTGTAGCTTTTTTGGTGGTCTGCTCTGGGTTTCCAGTACATTTATAAACTGATGCTCCGGAGTATGGCTCCCTTGTGGTGTTATAGCATTGCTGCATCTTCTGCTTTGCAAACATACCGATTTTGTGTTGTTATTACTTGCTTTTGTTGAGCTCGAATCTGTCGATGCATTACTTTTCTTGAATGGAACAAACGTTGAAGCAGTTGCAAAAACTGTTTTTGCTTGATGGTTGTCTTCGCTTATTCGTCGTTCATCAATCTGTGTCAATGTTCCGAGTTCAGTTACCTTGCTTTTACAAAAACCATCGGGAAGGGAGCTTTGGCGGTGTAACTGACTGCTCGGGGGACCATAAACAAGACGAGAAGACGTTTGTATTGGATATGATTTTGATTTCTTTATTTGGGAATGACTCGAAGAGTGCTTGTTTTTGTCAGATGTCAGTTTCCAGACAGGATTTGTTTCGGAGTGTTCTTTTTCTTTTGAGTCCAGGTTGTCAGACCCCCTTTCTTTGGTTGCCGTTTCGAAATCTGTTAAAGACATCTTGTTCAGAGACACACTTTCTTCTTGGAGTTTACATTCAAATAAATCATGTTGAGCGCAGTTCTCTTTTGATATTGTTCCTACATTTTCTTGTTTCTTTAGTTCCTTTTTGAGTTTCGAAACTGCATGCTTTTTGTGCTTATTAGACTTAGGGTCTGGGTTTCTTTCTGTTTCTTTCGTAGATCTTTCTGCTTTCTTCGACCCGTTGTTTTGGTGAGACACTTTGGTCTTGAGCATTTCCAGACACTCTGTCGATACCTCGTCAGCATCCAATGTTGCTTTTTCACCAGTTTCCTTTTCAGCCTTCCGCAACCGTTTTACTAGGACCATTTGCAGTCGCAACAGTACTTTTCTTTTCCATGGTATCTTTTCGTTCTTCATTCTTTCACGTGTATTAGCAATTTTTCTGCAAAGCTCTTCAGTAGAAGGTCGTTTTTTCAATAACTTTGGAATTTCGATAGTAGAATCGACGTCCTCAGAAACCTGCGTGTTTACAGTGTTTATCTGAAGAGCGTGTTCTTTCTCCGGTTCTTTCGAGATATTTGCTGTTGGTAATCGTGGTTCAGAATAAGGGGGCAACTTATCCATTAAGGCATTATCCGTTTGATCCGGCTGGGGGTAATCGTTAGCACTTTGTGGTTGTGTATACGTAGAAGCGCCTTGGGTAACAACAAAATTAGCGCCAGAGTTAACAAGGACTGTGTTCGCTGCCACTGATTTTGTACTAACAGTTCTAGTGGATGTAGCTTGAACACAGGAATCTATTTTGGTTGACTGGGCACTGCTAAAATACACGGACTTCTTCTCCGATTGTTTAACTTGCGTTTGGTGTAAACTTTCCACGCTGTTTATTGTTATTCCAAGCGGAAAATTTGGAAAATTATTCGCCTGGGAATAAATAGATAATTCATCTGATGTAACCACGTTCTCGAAGTTTTGGGCTGTCGAAGTTGATGCAGGTTGCAACGTAGGAGGGTTCTCCTGACTTGGCGTCTGATAAATTTTGTCTTCTACTTTGGCCATTGTATTGTGAATTAAACAGGAAGGGCCATGGGTTGTAACGACATGGTTGCTTTCATCATGGATGTTGTTATCATGGTTATTTTCACGGCTTGAAAAAGGATCAGGTGACATCGAGGTGGTCTGGCACATACTGTCAACCATACTAGCCTTTCGAGATATAGAAGAGGGACAGTGAAGCAGTGTTTGTCCATTTCGTGTTATCTTGGTCAAGACTACCTCCTTTTCATCACTACCGATGACTTCCTTGTTGTTTGCTTGGTAAGGATGTTTTTCCTGTTTAGCAAAAGAGTGTGAAATTTAGTGTCAGCAACAAAAATGGTTTCTAACAAGGAAACCTTGCTAGAAAATTTAACAAGATTAAGTCTTTCATTTTACCTAGTGTTCCTATTGGGTAATATAACGTCTTATCATCATTTATGAGCATCATCACTATCATTACCATTTATCATCATTGCTGATGTTATTTTTATCAATAATTAGCATAAAGAATTGGTGCATTTCAATCCTGAGGGGTTCCAAACTAACACAAAACCTTGCTGGCACTGTTTTCTTACGTCATACCTATAGAAAATAATTTTACCATGCAATAACAGACAATAGTCCCCGAAGTTTGAATGGAAGTCACATCTTAGGCCTGAATGCTCTCGAAAAATGCAAGAAACTCGTTTCCTGAACCCCTACCTCGTTTAAAAAAAAAAACAAAGTACAAGAATTATACTATGCACGATACACTAACTATTGGATAACGTTGCCGGAATGTGATAGTGATTCATGCATCATGGCCGAGTTTTGTGTTATATCTTCCGAAGCTGAATAAATAGTGGCACTCAATTGTCTTTGTTCTGACTATTACTAAGCCTGAAAACCGAAATTCTCTTTGTGCTCGTGAGAAATATTTCGCGTCCGATCAGTTTTAAGGGATCTTGTGACAAGTAGGGGAAAATTACGAAAGATCGATGTCATTGGATTAAAACTGCAAGTCCAATAAAATACGATGATCTTTTGGGGATTTCACTGGATTCGTCAGTTTGTTTTTAAAATAATTAAACTTCGAGGTGGTTTTTTTTTCTTTTGAGTCAATCGTCCTCGAGGCGCGAGGCGACGAGTTGACTAATTTTTTCACAGAAAACAACAACGTGTAGTCTAGTTGTTTTAGTAGAAACAAGCTGGTATACTACTTTCGAGTTTAAACCGATAGTTAACCGATGATTAAATACACCAGCTGACTCGCTGCTCGCTGTCTATCGCTCGTTAGTCAAACTCTACTAGTTGTCTATTGCAAATCCCGCTTTCTGATTGGCTACTCAACTAGTGGTCTATCGGCAGATAGACGGTGAGTAGAGAAAATGTTTTGAAGAAGCGACAGAAGAACTTCTTGAAGACTTAGAGCTCAGTGCCAGCTAATAAGACAAAAAAGCAACAAAATACGGAATAAACATTTTTAATGTAAGTAGAACTTAACTTCGAAAAATAGTCCATTTTAATTCACATATTTCATTTTGAAAATGTATCCGACAAACACGATGACACGACTTGAAGCAAAAAACAATAATTTTGCAATAATTTAATTCACAGACTCTTTTGACTTTTGCAAACCAAACTAAATTTAAAACTCCAACTGAAGAACAGCGCAAAGAAGAGTTAAGTACCTGTTTGTAGCAATTTTACTTCTCTTTGCGGCAAAAAGATGGAAAACCATACAAAGTTTCGTCGCTAAAAGCCATACAAGCGACA
>JAOBRD021099033.1:0-11169 GCA_027575215.2 Hydrozoanthus sils | reverse complement strand
TTCACAACATGCAAATTACCGGCATCTCTCTTCATAATGGCTCTAATGAATCTCGCAAAAGAAAGGAACAAAAACTTTAAATGTATTATAATGCAATTACTCTAACCTTCAAAAATGCACTTTATGGTTTACGGCCCAGACAGAATCTTGCACTCTGATTGGCTGCTAAGGGGGAGCCAATCAGAGTTATCTTGTAACAACCGCAGAAATCACAGAGTGACTTTTTTCTTTTTTACGGCAATTTATTATATTTCGCTTTTTTACCTTGTCTTGTGGTATGAAATCTCACTATGCTCAGAGTGTACGTCAAGCCCTCCATCTCAAATCTCCCAGCAAAGACCTTGCTATCGGCTAATAAGTGTGTCATGTGGCGCATATAACCCACGTAATATTTACAATAAAACTTTGCAAACCCAAACCCCCTTGAGAGTATGTGTAACCTAAATGAGACTATTGTTTCAATCTGCCAATTAAGTCATGATAAACCTTTTAGTAACAGCTGAAATTCTTCAATACATGTACAGTACTTACTAATTCGATATTTGGGTTGCTCGGCGTACCATTATGTGTGGGATCTGGGGAAGGGTTTGGTGTCTTTCTCTCCGGTGTTGGTGTTGGTGGACTGTCAGGAAACTTAAACTCTTGTATACTGGCTACAACCTGTAGGTTAAAATATAATTATGATGCAAGCGAAAGACAATTGCTGACAAACCATGATCTTGATTGTCGATGGTGCATCGGCTGGCTGAGTGGTTAGTGTGTTCGACTCCTAATCCTAGGGCCACGAGTTTGAGCCCAGGTCAGACCACTGTGTTGTGTCCTTGAACAAGACACTTTACCTGACTTTGTTCCAGTCGACTCTGTTGTATAAATGAGTAGCAGCTCTGCTGGGTGCCTAACCTGTGATAGATTAGTGTCCTGTCCAGGGGGAGTCAGAGAGTCTCTTCCGCTTAACACTACAGACACCAGAGATAAGCACTGACCCTATGTCATGAGCCACTTAAGCTTGAGAAAGGATTTAGCTAGCTACCTTAATTATAATTAACATGGCATGCTCTTGATGTCAAAGACAACAAACAGCTTTAGGCCTGCTGGATTTCGATTCACAATTCTTTTACCAAATTTTAGCTTTCATGAAGTACAAAATTCAATCTTAAAAATGTGTAGATGCCACACAGGTCAAATTTAATTTCAAGTTAAATTTATTCCAACCTACGTCATTTTTTTAAAACAAGCAAGGTTAGTATTTTGAACCAAGGGAGAACAGGCAATAGGACTCGATGTCCCCTTCGGACCTGCCACCTGGGACCTACAATTTAACGTCCTTATCCCTGAAGACGCAAAGAACTGTTGGCAGATGTTAAAGCAAACGCAGCACCTTCTCCTCAGTTGTTTTAAGACCCTAAGCGAAGGTCCAACACCAGGAATCGAACCCAAGCCTCTTGCTTGACTGAATGCATGATACGTGACCAACTAGGCTAACAAGGCAGCACTTCAATTCTATTTTATTATCATTTTGGAGCTACAGTGTATGAATTCATGGTAGTGAGTGATCCATAACTGAGAACCAAATTCTCAACAAATGGCAACACTTATTAAACTGAGAAACAAATAAATTTCATTTTTTCTCATAATTTTTTACCTTTGACTTTCCGAGATAATCTTTCTTTACGAGTGCTTCCAGCTTGGTCTTTGATGGTTGAAATAGTGCATGAGGAGGAACACTAAAGGGTTCCATTGACTTCCCTCTCTATCATCAAAATCCGAAGAAACACAGAATTACATTATATTTTGTAAATTCTAAAATGGTTAAATTTTATTTGTACTGTAGTTGTTACAAAGGGGAAGTCCTGCGTATCCCCTCGAAAATATTTTAGAATGTTACAAAGGGACTCCAAACAGATACAAGCTAAAAATGAGCAAATTTAAAACTTTTAACCATTTTCAATATTCCAGAGATGTCAACTTCAAACCACTGTTTCAAAGGGTTAGAAAAGCATTGCCATAATTCTCATACTATCAATTTCAAGTAAGAAATTTAGTTTGGGAGGTCAGCCTGATTTACTCATAAGTGTTTTAAATTAACTAAAACCAAAGGAAACAAGTAAATTGATTGATGGAACTTAAATGTGTCAATTTATTGAGTTACTATTTGTACATGAAAACAATTGATTTAATTAACTGATAAAAGCAAATTTAAAAGTTGCCATTGCTGTCATTAATTTCTATTATGTTAATATCTAACTCATCAACTTAGAACAGTCATGAGTTCCAAAAAATCTTACAGACCCCAAAAGATAATAAACCCCTAATTTTGACCCCTAAATATACAACTAACATCCCCACCCATTTCCAACTAGAGTCCCTCTTGGGGATTATTACTTAAAGTGCACATGAAGTGAAAAATTTTTCTACTTTGGTGGATATAGTCACCTTGCTAAATGAGGAATAATGGTGAAAAATTTTTGTCAAAATAATTATTTTATTGTGTTGTGATATTAACATTCAAATGATGGCATCATGAGTGGTTCCGACAAATTTGCATTTTTTGCAAATCATATTAACCTTTGGATGTATTTAAGCCAAAGTTTGGCTGCCGATGTATCTCGAGGTACAGATGGATTCTTGGTCCAAGTTTGGCTCAACTTTGACATCCAAAGGTTATCGATTGAAATGCAAATTTGCTGGAACCATTCGCGACACCATCATTTGAAGTCTTTATCAAATGTTAATAAATTATCTCAAGAACCACAAAAGATTTCGACAAAATTTTTTAACTGCTATTCCTCATTTTCACAAGCAGATTAATCCACTGAAGTAGTAAAATTTTTCACTTCATATGCAGGTTAAGGAAATACTGGGCTTCTGGAATTTCGCAATTACGCGATTTCACGAAATTGACTCAAAATCTGAGTAAATAAAAGTGATTTAACTTACTCCATATACTTGTGTTGTTTGCAAACAAGAGCAAACAACACAAGTATGGAGTAAGTCAAATCACTTTTATTGAGAATTTTTGTTTTAAAATGTGTCCACGGATGTCTTTTAAAAAGGAGAAAATCCCATACAAATTATTTATGTTCACTGCCATATGTATAAAACTCGTATCTTGAGCTTGGGCTGCCTGTGTCTCAAGATACATCACTAGTCTAAGTTTGGCTTAAATTCATTCAAAGATTATGGATCAGCAGCTGGGTTTATAGAAAAATGTAAATTTGCATGTAAACAAAGTGACGTCATAAGTTGAAAACAATAAATATTAATATCTTGCGCACCATAAAAGGTTTTGACAAAATTATTTCACCACTATTCATCAATTAGCATGGTCTATCCACTGAGGTAAAAAAAAATTCATTTCATAAGCACTTTAAATGGTCCAAGAGATGTACCCTTTTAATTCTAATCAACTTGGCTTTGAGATACAACTTACCTGCCAAGATATTAGTACATCTTCAATAGCATTGTGTTTGGGTTCGACTCTTGACTGCAAAGCTTGAAGCAAATCCTCTCTGGCCATATTATCTTGTGACATATTGGCCTGAGCTACACCTCGGTTGAGGAGAATCTGAATGATGTATGATAAAACAATGTGAAAAGCTTCACTCGTATTCAACATGGGCTTCTTTTAGTTTGTTTTTAATTTTTTCTACCGACAGTTAGTAACACATACATACATCTTACACAAAAATACAGAAATTTTAATACATAATTTATTATACTTGTAAAAATACAGAAATTTTCACATTTCGATTACATATTATACAATAAGACAGAAATTTACATATTTATTTTCTTTAGTACATAAATAATGCACAAAAATACAGTGATTGATTATGGGTTGGGTACTTGGTTCTCTTTGGGCCAGGAGCAAAAATTTTATAGAGTCAAGGGCTAAAAATCAATGCAGGGCAGATGATAGGATACCTTTTTAAGGCATGAAATGCCAAAGGCAGCATCATCTCGAATCACATTTCATACCTTGGCTAAAAGCTAAGCCATCTTTAACTTATTACCCTATGCTAGTAACTAGCTACCAATAGTGGTGCAGCAATAAGGCAAGCAACACATACAAGACTGTAAGACAGCAGTTAAAGTTGCATTAGAGAAGAAACTGTCATGGCATCATCAGCAGCCCCCCTCCAGTTCTGTTACCCATTAATTGACTATAACCTCACCTCACAAAGATAGAGCTTGTACTTTAAACCAAGTTGCTTGTAATCAATTAGTCTGTTGCCTCTCAGGTAGTAAAATGCATCACTAAAATTCTTCAACGCCTCGGCATATCTAAGAAAAATGGTTAATTATATACTATAGATATTACACTTTGCTATATGTAATTTTGTGACATATATAACTGGGATTTTTTATACTCAACATGCCATTTTGCATTCATCTACTTAAAATGTTTGTGTTTTATTTATTCAAAAACCAAAACATTCTTAGCTTGAACAGGCTTTTTTGTTTGACACATGCGATTGCACACACACATGTAGGCACACGTGCGAACTGAGTTATGGGTGCTTTAAAATCGCACATGTGAAACTCAAAATTAAATCAAAATTAGACAATTAACGTGAAATTAGTGAAAATTTGTCAAGCTACATACTAGGCAGTGTATGTTAAACAAGCCAATTTGATGATAGTGTGACTGTGGTCAACCACATTTTCATTTGGCTTGTTTCCTGTTTTGCATTGGTTTGTGTAATTTGAAATGGCAGTTTTTTGTATTTCAAAGTATTGTCAACACCACAGGTTCCATTGTGAATGTGAAAGCAGTCTTAACAATTGTTACAATGGTAACATGTTTCTTGAATAAACTGGGTGTTTTATGTTGGAAATATTTTCTTTAAACAGTTAGCCGTAGTACAAATTTTACTTAGTACTTCCTCTTTTGCACCTAAAAAAATACACTTGCAAATTGGTTCATGCATGTAAAGCACTGCATGCATGTATTTTGCTGGCAAAAAGGCCTCCTTAAATGAGGCAAATGATAAACGGTAGCTCAATTAGTAAAGGTTCTGTAACCTATTAATTTTGAACTCTATTTCAGAGAATGATTAAGTATTTCTTAATAAATTACTCAGTGTTAACATCAAAACTATCAAATATATCAGAAATTAATAATCATAGTATTTCATTATTAAAAAAATATTAACTTTTAGAGATTGAAAATAACAGCTGTATAAGTCCCAGCCAGTTTATCAACATCTAACTTCTCCTAACATAATGCATACAAAACAAGACATTTAGTATTGAGAAAATAGGAATTGATCAAACTAAACAAAGTAAACCATTTAAGATGAGAAGAAAAATTCTCATAAGCTGGTTATGTGAAAAGTATGGGCCCTCGTTGGGGGAGTTTACCAACACAACATTTGTCATGTTTGGAGTTAAAGGGTTAACTGAATCTGGTGGCATGAACTGTTGCTACAAACCTGTTTCTTTTCAAGTTTGCATTCCCCAGCACAAAATGTCCAACAGCTAGCATTTTATCCTTTTCCAGTGCTTCTTCAAATGCCTTAGTTATAATTTCAGAGAAAAACGTCAAATATTTCATACTAGGCTGGCATGCAAAGTTACACTTTTAACTCATTTTGGGCAGCATGGTACCTTAGCTTTGTTGAGTAGGTACTTGATAGGATCAACAACACAAAAATAATTATTGCATACTAAGAAGATCAAAAGATGGTAAGTATTCACAAAAGTGAAGATGATCTTAATGGATCAGTTTGCTGGCATACTGTACATACACAGCTGATATACCCTTGGTTCAAACTTCAACAACAAAATTAATATTAATATAAATTTGCTCTGCTCTCAAACTAAAAGCTGTTAACACTTTTTCGAGTTAGACTGTACAAATCAACATATAATACAGTAATGGCCAATTTGTGATACATAGCATTATCAATGTTACTTTTCATTATAACTATCTTAAAAATAGTTATTGTAAGTATACAGGAATATAAAATAAATGCAGACCAACCTCTTTGCTAAATTCCTTTTAAGTAATAAATTAATACTGTAATTTTTAAATTTTTTTTAAAAATACAAATTCAAAACTATAAAAACTAAGCTTGGATAAATAGTTAAAAAAAAACAATTAAATGCGTCGGCGAGTAATATAAACTTGTAGTATTATGTGTGATAAATAAATTATCGTCGCTGTGAGATGATTGGAAAAGCTGACATTTTGAGTGCTAGCCATTCATCTGACCATCCCCAAGCTTTGCAATTTTTTACTTAATTTAAAAACACAAATCAACCCTTCCCCCTTTCCATGTCCTTTTCCTTGCACTCTTTCATTTAAAGCTCTTTATTTAGTACATGCAGCTTTATGGAACCAATACAAGATGCTTTATAATGTTTACTAAAATAAAAATGAAAAGTTATATAAACTACATACTATTAATTTTTGGAATTTTCAGCTGCAACAAAATCATTATTTGGTTTAGTTCAGACAGGGGCATTTTTTAATCTTATTTAACTAGAAACACAATTTGAATTTTTGACATAATTGGAAATTCAGTTCTATGACAGCTCTAACCAACTTTTTAGCCAACCGTAAATTGAGGCAAAATAAGAAACTTGAATAAAAGATCTCCCAAACTTTTCCAATTCAAGATTGAAGTACTATTGAATTTTGGGAGAGTTTAAACCAAGTGTTCGTTATGATTGTGATATTTTTGGAAACTATGATCCTTAAGTCTTTTAGCTCCTCACACAAAATATGTATATGGACAAATTATATCCATAATCCTTTAATGCATTATGGTGATTCATCTTATAGAGGAGGACATTGTAATATTGACACACAAAAATTAATATAAAAACTATGAAGTCGCAAAGAGTGAAGAGCACAATATCTTGTTGCGTTACCTCATCTATATTTAGAAAATATCACCTCAAACTGAAATACCTTAAAACATTCAGCTCAATGGTTATAAATAGTTCTTTGATCTCACCTGTACAACGTTTAAGATAATGAATCACCCTGAAACGTCGAAGCATCACGATTCTAATTGCTACATGATGGTCATAATAGCGCCTTACTGTGTCTCATTTAAATACACACATGCAACAGTTAACTACTGTGATTGTTACCACAGTTACTTGAGCATATGGCACTTTGTTAGCCCCCGCCAAAAAAATACATAGAAAAACAATGAGGTCAAGGTAATAAATGACCACAAACTGCCAGAATGACGTTAAAGCGGCTATTTTAACAAAGAGAAATGTATACTAAACCGGCCAACACACGAATCCAACTTCAAGATCAAGTCAAATATTACAAATATCTGACGCATGGAATTAGGGAAGCGCGTCCAGGTTTACACGCAAAGAGCTCCGAAATATTTATTCAAGAGCCAAACTCATTCGTTTAGCAAACATTATTTACAAAAGAAATTTGAAACTGAAATGCGACTGACCTGTGCTGCCATGTTCGTTCTGCCCATCGAGAGATATATCTGTCCGATGTTAAACAGATTTCTTGCTGAAGTTATAATCATGCCAGCCGAGTCTGTTTCTTCCAAGGAAAGGAATCTCTCCAATGCTTGCTCATAGTTTCCTTTCTCAGTCAAAGAGACAGCTTCGTTCCAAAGTCGTAAAGTTTCAACCATTGACAAATCGACTTGCCCGGCTGCCATCTTGATTACGAAATTCAAAAAAGGAAGGAAATAAAAAAATGTGAGTTGATAATTAAACCTTAACGACTACTTGACAACTTGTTGGGGTAGCTCTGTGCAACTTGATGCCCAAAAAGAGACAATTCGATTCTTTCCAAAGTCTTTAACAAAGATCGAAAATTCTTTCCGTCACAAATATTTATATTGATTGTACTTACATGCGATGCCGCTGACGACACTACAGGCTCGGCTCGTTGTTATGACTACGACTCCAACATTTCCGCCATATTGATTTAGTATTTTTCGAATTACCGATTTTACAATCTGAGGAGGTAATGATCTAAGCGGTAATTTCGGCATGGAATATACAGGTAGCAGTTATGAAGGGAATATGGAAAATGGAAGGTTCGTGTTTGGCCGACTTTGAAGTATATTGTGAGCAAAGAAATATGTGTTTTAGAGAACTTTCCACTACAAATGTTCGAATTGCACGCGCATTCTGTTTTATATAATTATAGAATGGAAGGCAAAGGAGAATATACTCTTCCACCGTCATTAGGAACAAAATACGAAGGAGAGATGAAAGATGGGATGTAAGTTTAACTTTTATTTATATACTAAATTTTGGAACGCAGTTCGTACTCTTGCCCAAATGAAGTATTCAGTCATTGGCTGAGTGAAGATTGAGTTTTAATTAGCCTTTGATATGAGACTTGTTTGAGTATTTATCGATAACTGTTTGTAGCTAGATAGCATTAAAAGAATAAACTAGACAGTTTCACTAATAACTTGATCAAAGTACGCTCGTTTAGCTCTCGTGAGACATTGAAATGTTGCAGTTAAGCTTGAAAGTTAACAGCCAAAGAAGTCAACAAACCCCTCTTTTATTAAAGCTAATTGGCCTTGCTAAGAGCACTTGGTAATTAATTCCCACTGCGTGCCAAAACTGGAAAAACTTATTTTTACGTTAGGTTTCATGGACAGGGAACATTGTACTTCTCAAATGGAAGCAAATATGAAGGAAAATGGGAGAAAGGTATCGCTGTTGAGGTGAGGTAGCAGGGTTATTGTTTAGAATACCTTATTTGCAATACTTTTTTGATCAAAATGCTAGTTATTTTTAAGTATATCTAGGCAGACAACAGGAAAGGGGGTTGCTCTGTAGCATGCACAAAATATCGTGCTCTGGGTAATATGAGCTCCAACTTCGAGTAGGAAACTGAAAAGAGCATTATAAGCCTGATAGCAACTGCATATACCCCTTTCCTGATAATCTGCTCCGTATACATACCATCTTAAAGTTTTTTAAAAAGTGGCAAGGCCATCCAAACATCAAGTCTTTCAGTCTAGCAGTTTAGAAAAGTTAACTGAAAGAATGATTTAAGTTCTTCAGTTGTGTGTTTTATCAGCACTGGCAGTTTTACCTCAATAATATTACTTGGGATAGTTTTTGTGGAATAGCACTTATAGAAATAAATGTTTATAAATAATTTGAGCATAATTATATTAATTAGCATAATCTTTTTATTAATGATAATATGAACATTAATGACCTTGATTAAAAATACTATACTTGCAATGATATCCTTAAAATACTCATACAAGGAAAACAGCAACATTGTACAAAAAAATCTCTGCCCTTTCAGATATCTTGTATAAAATCATTTCATACATGAAAAAGGAACCCTTTTTACACAAAGCTGTTTAGCCCCCCCCCCCCACCCCCTTGCATAAGGCTAATGTTTGGGAGCACCACCTACCCCAGGGGGTGTTAAATTACTATGAACCAGTGTGATTGATTTCAGAATTATTTTACTGTTATAAACTGCAAAGTCACCAACTGAAAACATTTTTGTCTCTTAAGGGGAAATACACATTTGCAGATGGCCTTGAGTATGATGGAGAGGACTGGGAATATTGTGATGGTTATGATAGAAGGTTTTACACTGAGATATGTCATGGCCTTAAACCTGCTGGTAATAATTACAATAATTATGAAAGTATATATATGAAAGTATATTATAAAGATGAAGTGAAAAAATTTTAATACCTCAGTGTATAGACTTTGCCATTGAGGAATAGCAGTGAAAAAAATTGTGTCAAAATCTTTTATGGTTTTTGAGATTATTTATTGTCTAACGTTTTCAACTGGTGACGTCATTTTGTTTTTCTAAAGGCAAGTTTGCATTTTTCTAAAAATCTGCTGCCAATCCACAATCTTTGAATGAGTTCAAGCCAAACTTAAGCTGATGATATTAATTAATTTTCTCAGGGTAGATAGATCATTGGTCCAAGTTTGGCTCAAAATAATTCATCCAAAGACTATGGATTGGCAGCAGATTTTTAGGAAAATGCAAATTTGTGTAAAAAAATGGACATCATCAGTTGAAAACATTAATTGTTGATATCTCGAGAACCATAAAAGATTTTGACACAATTTTTTCAGTACTATCCCTCATTTTGCAAGGTCTATATCCACTGAGCTATAAATGAAAATTTTCACTGAATTCATAGGTACTTTACACATCTGTGGTGCGAGAATGACCTAACCAAGTGACTGTTTTACCCCCGAGTGGGGGAGAGGGGGGGGAGTATACCTACTCCCTCTATCGAAATGATGGGAGTGCTCATCATAATTTTTAGGGGTCAAAATATGTAGTTTTGTAATTTTTTAAGGGTTTTCAGAGCAAAATCAAAATTGACTTAGCAAAAATGGTATTTTTAAGGGGTGAAAAAACAAAATGAACATAATTCTTCATAAATCTTCTGCAGTTTTCTCTTGCCTTTTTCAATTTTAGTGTCGAAAATTTTTGCACTTTCAGAGTATTTGATAGCATTTGGAAGTACCAGATGCAGTGGCTCAGCTGGCGGACAACATTAACACAAACTTCTAGAGGGGTCTGGGGGCATATATCCCCAGGGAAATTTTTAAAACTTGGCTTTCTAAAATACATTATTCTGCGTTTCCTTGGCCAGAATTGGTTAATCAGAAAGATCTCTAGAGAAGCTACAAAGTGCAAATAAAAATATGAAATATTTGGCTAGTTTGGCAATTATTAAAATGAGTACCGTATATTACCGGTGTATAAGCCGAGAATTTGGCACCAACTTTTGAGGAACGGAAATAAGGAAAGCAACCGATTTTTATAAACTCTATGTGGCATGAATCAAATACTTTGCGAATAATTTTCAACTATGACAAGATGCCGACAACGTACGCTGTTCATGAAATCTACATGACACGTAAAAATACTAAACGGCACAATAACTATTCTGATTGGCCATTTACACGTCTTAAAATCAGTCAAACTCTTCCTCATCAGATTCCCCAAAAAACGTGTCCTATTCTTCTGCGGTAATCATATCACCATGTGGGTTCTCAAGTTCGGTTTCATCTTTGTTAAATACAGCTTCATTGGCGACCGCATTTTTGTCATGTTCTTGCCAAAGCATATCATCTGCTGTGCCATCCATTGCATTGCTGATGCCACATTTCTTGAATGATTTCACAATGCATTCTGTCTTCAGTTCTGCCCACGAT
>JAOBRD021098928.1:0-11172 GCA_027575215.2 Hydrozoanthus sils | reverse complement strand
TTCCTGGCGTGGGTCGCCTTAGTTTTCCTGGCGTGGGTCGCCTTAGTTTTCCTGGCGTGGGTCGCCTTAGTTTTCCTGGTGTAGGTCGCCTCATAAAAATAATTCTCACGTCGGGTGTCGCTTATGTATTTATGGCGTGCGTCACTTGGATATTTAGGGCTATACTACCTCGTCGTATTTGCTTTCGTTGCGTTCGTCGTTTTTGAGTTGTTTCTATGTGCGTGGTGCTTTTAGTTATGAGGCGGGGCGCTTGTCGCTTTTCAGTGCGATCTTACGACATATGTTGCCTTCGAAAGAGTGTGATTTTGTAGGTTGTGCCGCTCTCGTGTCAAGTCCTCTAATATTTTCTATAGAGTGAGATGATTGTGAGAGAGTTGCAGAAGCAGCTGATGGAATTCAAAAGGTCCACCGCTTCGAACTCCGTTGTGACGGTTTTGCCGACCCTGCAGCAAGAGTTGGCGAAGCCGCGCCCAGTTTTTGATCTTTACAAGGTCTTGGCTGTTATGGAGTTTTTGGTGGATTTGGAAATTATTTTTGCCCTTAACTTAGTACTCGCGTGTCTGCTATAGAGGTGCAGAAAAACAATGAAAATTCTCCTAAAAATTTAGAGAAGAGCATCAGCCCAATCTGTTAACACTTTTTTGGAAATCTGATATTTAATACTTGCAGCTCTGGATCAGTAATTCCCAGTTTCAGTCAAAGTTTCAGCTCATTTTGTCAACAATTTTTCTTGGAAATCGTATTATTAAAACTTGCGGCTCAAGGTCAGTTAATCCGCAGTTTCATTCAAAATTTCAGCCCCTTTTTGTCTGCATTTTTCTTAGAAATCTTGCATTTAAAACTCGCAGCCAATGAGTTAAACAGTTTAGGTGTGAGAGTTTCAGCCCACTTTGTCCGCACTTTTTCTTGGAAATCTTACACTTGAAATTCTCTGCTCAAGATCAGTTAACTTACAGTTTCAGTCAGAGTGTATGTATGGGTGAGAGTATCAGCCCACTTTGTCTGCATTTTTTCTTGGAATCTTGTATTTAAAACTCGCAGCTCATGACGATTTAACCAGCAGTTTCAGTCAGAGTTTCTTCCCACTAAAGTGTAAAATTTGTTCTGGACTTTAAGCCTTTTATCTAAAAATCTCTGCTCTAGATCAGTTAACCCGTAGTTTCAGTCAGACTTTCAGCCCAATTTGTCTACAATTTCTCTTGGACTGGAAACCTTTTTATATCTAAAAATCTCTGCTCTAGATCAGTTAACCCACGGTTTCAGTCAGAGTTTCAACCCACTCTTTCAACAATTTTTCTTGGAATTCTTACACTTAAAAGACTCGGCTTAGATCATTTAACCAGTTTCAGTCACAGTTTTAGCCGGCTATGTCTGCACTTTGTCTTGGCTGAGTGACAGTTTTAAGCCAGGTGAATGCCACGGAGCAGTTGTCATGAAGCTCAACAACTCTCGTTTCAACTGTTTTTCTTGTCGTGTTTCTTTAACTGCTGTAACAGCATTGTTTCTTCCTCTTCAAGAATTTCAAGTTGCACTTCTAGACTTCTGATTTTCTCATCCAGCCTTCCCGAATATGATTTACTAGTAAGAATGCCTATTAGCCATGACTGCCAACCAACATGCTGTAGAGAAAAAGACAGACCTTAAGTAAACATCTCAAGTCTGTTATTTCTAGATAATAAAGTTATCAATGTTTTCAGTAAAGATGTTGTGTTCAGGGACGCTATTTACTCTGAACCAGGCTGTGATTGGCAAATTCTGGGTAAAGTTTATCATCAAAGAAGTTAGAATAGAAATTCTGCATTTTGATTGGTTAAGGCTGTGGTAAACTTTACCCTCAAGAGTAAACTCATTTTACTCCATATTGTTTTGGAACACTCCATATTGTTTTGGAGCACTCCATATTGTTTTGGCCCCATGTTGTACAAAATTTGCAAATGCTTGCCTGATACAAAAACGACATTTAAGCATTGCAGAAAATACTTTTTGTCTCCAGTAAATCAGTTATCTTCTTTTTGAGTCTCGCGAATTTTTTATTGACTTTTGACTATTAACTTTTTCTATTACAATACTGTGTTTCTTGTATGTTAGGATTGTTGGTGGCAAACAAATTTTGAGTTCTAAAATTTTTTTGGAATGTAAGTTTTTGAAATAGAAAGTAAAATATCAACATCGTTTCCCATTTATTGCTTGAATAAAGTGAAGCAAAAGGTTAGCGTCAAGCCCTGAACCTGACTAGAATAATTATAGCTAAGTTAAACTCAAGTTGCCAGTCTCAATTTTGTTTTCTCTTATAATAGAAGTGTTAAAATAATGTACCAGGGCTTGAAACTAACTTTTATTTTAAGTAGCCAGCTGGTTACATTGAAGAGGCAAAAATTTGATAGTCAAAATGCAAGTTTTAGTAGCATTAAATATGTATTTCAATGTGTAACATTTCAATGAGTAAGTACTAACTTTATTTATTTATTTATTGTCGTTACGCTGGCAGTGGTTGCCCATTCTCCCAAGCCAGTGTTATTTGTTTAATCACTCAATGGCACAGATCTCGGCCAGAGAACCCGGAGAAAAACCCTCAGAGTCAGAAGCAGATCGACAAATCTTAGCCCACAAGCAAATCCAGGATTCAATCCCAGGTCCACAGAGGTGGGAGGTACGAGCGCTAACCACACAGCCATCTGGACTTCCCAATAATCTTAGTTTTCATGTGACATCACTAAAATGCTAATAAACTATAAACTCTCAAAGGTGTGTTTTAGTATCGTTTCAGGCTCCCTTTGACTAGTCTTCACAGGTCAAATTTCAACTTGTTTTACTTTTCTTGCTAAGATATCAGTGAAGTGATTTGACTGATGTGAACCAATATGGTAAATAAAAGAATATTTAGTCAAATGAATGACATTTTGGCAAATATCTTTGGTAATTGAGGGCTTTTGTGAAACTTGTCCATGGACACAAACATGGCAGCACCATACATTTTACTGTAAATATGGCTTGCAATCAGTTGCTTCGATCAGGATTGATAGTATCTGCTTCAAATATACTCACAGTACTTAATTTTTTGTTCTCTATGATTTAAAACTTGTTTGTCATTTGCAGTAATATTTAGGACATTTTTCACATCCCATATGACAAATGAAAACCAGGAATACATATTACAACTGCATCAGTAGTTGTGTGTACAAGGATAATTGGATTTGTTTCCAGATATGTTTGCTCAAGTAAACAGATAAGCTTCACTTGTTCATCACATTGTTTAACAGCATTTTGTTAGAAACAATAATTTTAGTTAATCAGTCACCACACAATTTTGTAGTAGCCAGCTAAGCTGCTAGAAATTCCAAAAATTTAGTAGCCAGCAAACATTTTTTTGGTAGCATTGAACACCTAACAGCGGATTTCAGCTGACATAATGTTTACAAACAAACCTTTTCAAATCTAAACACCTTCAGGACCTTAGTCAAAGGAATCTTCGTTTCAAACTACAGATCAAATAACAGTTGACTCACTAATAATTACTGAAACTTGCCTAAAGATGGCAAGTTTGAGCCCTGTGTACTATAAAGATATAAATAAGATTTTATTGTTGCTATTAATTTTTATCACTTTTCATATTCAGTACCTTTTCTGGGTCACTGCTGCATTCATTGTCATTTTGTACAAACAGATCTGGGTAGCGATGCTTAATGGCTTTCTCCAACCTCCATATTCTTGCCTTGTCATAGCCATATTGTCCTGCAGTGTGACAACAAACAAAATTAATAAACGCCTTTTACTATATATTATGGCCAGACGTAATTCTGCAATCTGACTGGCTGATTATGTGCACCATTATCTTGTAACAACCATGGCATTTCTACCTTTTTTACCACTCTACTATATTTTTGCTTTCTTTTTTTTTTCAAAATTTTCAATTAAATTTGAAATATCTATATAAAATTATGATATATTTAACATTTACTCTATTTCCATTGAGATGGATAGTGGTTGGTTGAGGTAGATATTCATTAACTAAAGCCACTAATTGGAATAGAATAGGTATTTTAGTACATATATAACAGCGAGACAAGTGATTCAAAATTTAATAAATAAATATGTGTTAATAATACAAGTCTCTACTCTTCTTGAAATCCCTCATTTTAAAACACTTGTATAGCAAGAAACATTACTCAAAATAAGTTTTTTTCTGCAAGTGAATTAACCAGTTTCTTACTGTATGAGTTGTTTAAGCTAAGGAGAAGAAAGGCATTAAAAAACTGACCAAGGCAAAAAGGTTTTAGAGATACTGACAGTACCACATATAGCATGGAGAACAAAAAAAGTGAAAGGAACCAAATGATACAAAATTAAAATGAAAATAGCAAACCAGAAAATATTTTAGTCTCTGTTTTGGTCACTGGCATTGTTGTTTTCATTGTTTTTAAGTTTTATTTTAACCCTTTCTCAAAACTGGTGCAGTAGCTGAGCAGTTTTCACTTTGACTTGAAACCCTAGGGTTGCAAGAACAACTGCCCACATCAGACCACTGTGTTGTGTCCTTGAGCAACAAGACACTTTACCCATTTCATTCGAGCGACTCAGCTGTATAAATGAGTACCTGCTTCTGCTGGGGGTCAATCTGTGATAGACCAGGGGGAGTCAAAGACTCTCATCCCCTTAACACTATGGAAACCAGCCTAATGAGCCACTTGGCTCACAAAATGATTGAAACTGTACTGTACCTGCAACTCCAAGACCTAATCCCTGAAGGCCATTCAGCACACCAACAAACAAACCTCTCCCTAAGCAATGACAATTATAATCATTTTTCGAAACACATCCTCAAACTCATTAATAACTCATGACTTAATAAGTCATCCACAAAAAAAAAAATAGCCATTGTGGTCAGGTGGAATTGTTTAGAAACCCAATGAAACACCAGTTCTAATAACACTTGTGTTTCAACATATGTGTAAAATGTTTCTTAATCTGCTTATATCAATTAGTTTATGAACTAACAAAGCATCTTGGGGGAATATTTCTCATAGGACTAAGGTCAGACATATCATGTTGGCATAATTTTGAGCATAATTATTAATGGCATAACCAGAGCATCAAGCATAATATCAGCATGTTTGAAGTATAACATTAGCACAGTGCTACAAAACTGATATTTTCCTAGTTTTCAGAAAAAAGTGTGATAAAAATGAAATATTACCTTGTCACGAGTTCTTTCTTTTATTAATTTTTTTAACTAGAGTTTAATTAGAGACAAAATTGCTGACAAATGACATGCAAATTGTGTTTAAATATTCTTGGGGCCATACTATTATTAGTTGTCTTTAAGAGTAACAAAGGTCATTAAAATGCTTTGTTTTGAACATATGAGACATGTTTCAGGGTTCGCACACCTTCAGAATTTTCAAAAATCCAGGGTTTTCTTGGGCTGTTTATTCGTTTTTTTTCGAGGACTTTCCAGGGCTCTTCAAACCCAGAATGAAAATAATAATTTTCAAACTCATCTGTTTAATAGCAACTTTTTAATAGTTAATGTTGTGAAAATGTGTATTCATTGAACTTACAGTAATATAATAATGACATGCAAAAATAAATATTAAGTCTAAAATCTTAATTGTTACTTGAAACAGAAAAAAAGGAATCATTTGGCAAATTTAGTTTTTTCAATAAAATTCTACAAAACTTTCCAGGGCTAAATAAAAAATTTCCAGGGATTTTCCTGGGGTCCAGGCTTCAAAAACTTTCCAGGATTTCCAGGGCCTGTACGAACCCTGATATTTGGATGGCTTCAACAGCAAAATTGTAAGCCAGCACAACACAATCATAATGGTTCATTAGGAGCATAACAGTTTTCAGCATAATGGTACAATTTTTGGGGTGATGTTCAAAAGCATAATTGACAAATTTACAAACATAATGTGTCCAACCCTACCTACTGTAGGACTGCTTTGCCACTTCATGAAAAAAATTAGTCATCCAGTAATGATTTAGGATTTGGACTCTGTAAAGATCATAATCTTTGAATGTAGATCACCTAGTTCTAATGATTGTCAGTACTGTAACTTCTGTGTCCATTTCTAATCCAAAAAAATTAAAGCAGTCCATTTGTTTTTGTCATTGGTCAACTTTGTTATGGCCTTTTCTACCAAAATATTTGAAAAGTGATTTTTCTTTAAATTCACCAGCAGCTTTGCTACTCACTGTCTATAACCCACCCAATAATTTTTGTGCAAACTGATTGAATAAAACACATCACAAGGTACAAAATTGGAAGTAAGTTATCAGTGAATATACCCCTTCCAATTTGATAACTGCCCTGCAATTTTGCTGGCCATTTTTAATTAAAACAACAAAGGTTTTTTTTTCAAATTTTGAACAAGTTTAAATTGATAGACAAGAAAATTAATTGTTTCACTGAGTCTAACAACGAAGACTTTTAAAACTGCTGGTTTCAAAGGCAGTGCCAGATGGTGCAAAAAAGTCGACAAAGTATGTCGTGAACGTATTTGAAGGTAAAAAGAAGCTGCAAGTCCGCTTTCGCTAAACAACAGCTTCAGTAACAAGCTTAACTAAACCTATGAAGTCTCTAAAGTTCTGTAAAATATCTCAAGCTTAAAAATGAGAGTTTACATTCTATCCAACTTCAATAGTGGAGAAGAGAGAATTAATTTATCACTACAATTGTACACAAAGTTTTTGGAAGAAAAAATTATTGGGAGGGTTATAAAATAAATAAACCCCTTTTTGGCTTACTGGTATATCGGAGGATAATGTCCTTAGCTGTTTGGTTGTCTTCAAAATCTCTCAGTAGCCCTTGAAGCTTCACTACTCAGCCAACTGTTCATTTTTTGGGCAATCTATCTGCTGCAGACATTATCTTCTGCAGATATACCAGCTGCCAGAAGGTGTTTATTTACTAAACAGACAGTGAGTAGGTTAACCAATCATATTGCAGCATTCGTGATAGTATGCTAGTTGGTTTCTACAAATATTAAACAGTCTTACTTACAAGGGAAAAGAGTTATAAGAAACCCTGTTACTGCACCACCAATAGCACTGGCATACATTGGGCTGGTTCCAATGTGCGCTGTCAATTGAACAGGTATCCTAACATTGTCAGTGCTGGAGCTAAGGATGTCTGTTCTTTTAATGTTGTTTCCCGCCAGAAAACTTTCTCTTATTACTACAAGGCAAGCATTAAACAGTATTCAATGACAGTCTTTTTGAAATACAAACAACTAAATAATCAAGTTGGTCTGTATGAAGAGTATGTACATGATTGGTTAGCTTCATGAACTAATAACTAAAGTATTAATTTAAATAATAATTTTATTCAATTTATTTTGAATTTTAATTGCCTGACTAAATAGTATCACTGTAGGTCATCATTAACTTTATTTTAAATTTGGTTCAATATTTTTCAAATTGACTTAAATTGTTTCCAAACTACGTAGTTTATTTCTTTTTATTTCAGTTTATTTTTCTCATATCAGTCTGACCAATATAAAAACTAGTAATACCTATAAACATTTACATGCTGGCAATAGTTGTGTTGAGATTATGTCTTCAAAAAATGTGGCCGAAACTTCTGGTTTTTCTGTTTTTTGACTTCTGTTTCACAACATGTTTCGTGCATTCACAAATTAGTAATAAATTATGGCAGGCACAGACAATGTATAGCAGGTGAGAGCTTCAGAGCTACAGTTTGTTCATCAATTTTTCTTTATTTCTCATCTTTCTGAGTTTACTTTTCTCATTTAATACTGTGTATGTTTTTTCATTAGGATTTTATATCATACTTCATTTCTGCCTGCTCGGCCATTTAGGAATGCATGATATAGTAAAACCTTTTGTTGGACACTGGCTCTGCCTCACATTTGTTTGTGTGTCATTGCCGCTACACTAAACACCTCTTTTAAGTTGCTTGTGAAGTTAAGAGGGGATGAAGTTAAACTACAGATTCAAATTACAGATCCAAAGGTTGGAAGTTCAAATTCTTGGTGAGTAACAGGAAAAGACAGGAAAAAAAGTGTGGATGTCTAATAACAAATGAATGTAATGTAAGATGATAAGAGTAGGGAGGGGTAAATAGTTGTAGGAAAGGGTGGTCAAGGGTAGATATTAAAGTAAAAATTGGTGGAGTGGGGGGAGTGGGTGGAAAATGAGAAGGGAGTTTCTTATTAGGTTTCAAGCACTCTAAAAGGACAGGCCCCAAATCCCAAGGGGGTGGGGGATAGGTGATCAATGTATTTTTTAGGGGTCAAAATAATCTGGTATTTTTAGTGGTTGATAAAGGAAAAACCTGTGTTAAAACAGAAGCCTGTTTGAAAAATTTGTTAGATGTTAGATGCTTACAGTAACAGTCCTTTGTTTTAGAAAATATGCACACTGAACAAGAAGTTAAAAGAAAAAAGTCCTATGGTGAGCGTCCTGTTATGCGGACACCTTTATTTACTACAGTCATATCACGTTCACATAACAGGAGCACTGACCCACTAGCTATCCAAATAAATATGTTAATATCTAATTGGTATTGTTAAAGGTAATTTCTAGACTGAGAAGTACATTTTAGGGTGGCAAATTTTTTTTGCCTCAGTGGTATTTTTTAGTGTAAAAGCTTGCAACTTGGTGTTGTATAGAGTGAAGTTTTGCAAACTTCTATATTAATCATTTGATAACATTATATAGCATTGTTATATAATATGTAAATATACAAACAATTCTTACCTAGAAATGTTCCTGAAACAATGAAACAGTTTGCCCCAAGGGATAATGCCTGTATATACATATTAGATCGTTTAACATAGCCAATAGCGTAACCAACAGTGATACCACCCAAACCTGTAATAGAAAGTTGAGTACTCATTGAGTAGTGAATGATAAAATACAATCACTGTAGATCTAAGATTTAATAGTAATCAATCTATATCATGCAGAGAGTGCAGTTGATCCATTAGTCATAAATAAGTTCAAGGCTGGGATTTTAAGACCAATACATGAGGTTTTTGTCATTTCGCTTGAACCCTTACAAATGCAGGTTCTATTATTTTCCATATAACAACAACATTTTTTTTACTGTGTCTAGAAATGACCATTTTATTTTTATACTTTGAAACCTTACAGAACATTCAGACACTGGCCCTAAGCCAATAACTTAAAAGCTAAAAATGCACTGGGATCATTACAAGACATAATGTGACTCTTGATGATGAGATTCTAAATAGTATTATACAAATTCAGTGGATAATTCATCTACTGAGTCTGTATCCTGCTACCTTCATCATCCTCCACCCTCTATTGGGGTCTTCAGACATTCTGACTGTCCCAATTTTCCCACTAGGAGTTTCCTGATTTTTGGTCTAATCTCCCCGGCCCATCTCCTAATTACCCAGTTCAAATATTGAGACTCAGAGTTTCTTTGAGAGATAAATATTGAAATAAATGGTTGGGGTGGGGAAGACCATGGTACAAACCTCGCTATTTTCAAGCCTCTGAGGGTGGGATATCTGGGACCTAACTCTTAACCATGAAAACACAAATTAATCTCACCTGTTACAGCTGCATAGTTAAGAATTTGCTTCGCTCTCTTCTTGTCTCTTCTGTACGTGTTGACCACGACACAACCTGCTGCTCCTGTAAGAGCTTTAAGCAGAATGCAAAATCATCACCATTACTATCACTATTGTTATTGCAATAGTTTGGAAGAGTTCGATATTTCCTCAATAGGCAATTGCAAAAGTATTCTTGGGACACTACAGAGCTTGCAAAAACATCTAGAATACATAACGTGATTCATGCAAATAAACTAACCTGATAAGCAAGCATTTCTGAGGAACCATGCCGAAGTTAACCTACTCATAACTGCGAAAATACAGGTCGAAAACTTGTCCCAAATACATGAAATTCTATGTTTTCTATTTATGTAGACAACCGCCGCGCCGACATTTTGTTTGAGTTCGATAACAAGCGGTCAGCAGTTTTAGTTTTAGTCACTAAGTTAAGTCATACACGAAGTTTCTGTAAAAACATGGAAAATGGCGGCAATAAACGATATAAACGACGATGCGAGAAAACTTCAAGAAAACTTGAGAGGGATGACGGGCGTTCCAACGTTGTCCACGCTCGCACAGAAAGGAGATGAAAAGGTAAGTCAGGTTTTGGACGCGGATTTTTTTGCCATACTTCACATGAAACAAATTTATTTGAATGAATGAGAATTATTTTCTTCCGGAAGAACGGTTCAAAGACAGAGAATAATTATAGTCTCCATGGCTACAAGTGTCAATATAACCTTTTTGATAAATGTGTGAACTTTTCTTCATGGCCGAATGTGTTGCTCCCCACCCCCCCAAACAAAATTTCTTAGTGAAAATATTCTATGTATTGTTCAATCCTCATTCGGAACAATTCACATTCATTTTTTTGTATTTCGAACAGAAAGTTAGTTTTCGCCCTATTAAATTTTTGAACCAAGTTTTGTTGGTTAGTTACAAACAAAATTTGTAAAAAAAACTTAATGTTGATTAACATTTTAAAAATAATGTTTTAGCAAGTAGCTGTTGCACTCCCTACATCCGTAAGACAAGAGGGGAAAAAACAACACAATTATGTTACTTTGCTGTGTGCACCATAATGAAAAAACAATAAAAATGAAGAAAGTCAGGAAGAATGTGGGAACTGAAACCAAAAAAATGTGAGAAAATCATTGATTTTCAGAAATGCGTGCGTGATACCTGAATGGGTCAAAAATGCTTGAACTTCTTGCCAAGTGCGTAAAGCTTGGCTGGTCAGTCAGAAAATATCCATACCCACACCAAGGACAGTATTGAGATTTGCCCCCCTCCACAATGCACTCTACTCCCCCCCCCTTCTCTTCAGAGTTCCAAGTTGGCCTACCTCCTGTTTTATTTTGGAACTCCATAATACTATCCATGGTGGGGGTATGGATTTTTTCTGGAACTACCCATTATCCAAAAGGTGAACACCTGAAACTGATTTATGCATTGAAATGTAGCTGTGGCAATATATTATGGTATGATATCTTTACTTAATTGTAACAACTAATTTTTTAAATGAATTATTGTCACCGTGAGATGATGGGAAAAGCTGACGTTTCGAGCGTTAGTCCTTCGTCTGAGCATCTCATCTTCATCTGAGATGCTCAGACGAAGGGCTAAC
>JAOBRD021098820.1:0-11172 GCA_027575215.2 Hydrozoanthus sils | reverse complement strand
TTAAAGCCTTACGTGGAGATTACCCTTTCCTATTAAGAAGAAGTTGAGCCCACATCATGATCATTTCAAAAGTATATACGTTTGGGGTACATGGAATTTTCAAACTATTACATAGCGAGCCAGACGTTACGAACGGCTTTATGAGCAGAACCAGCTTCTCGTTCACGATTGAAAAAAAGCATCATCACGGATCAGTGTTTTTATTTATTTCTTGGAATAAATAAAAACGTTTTTCATTTATTTCCTTCTTTTTTTAATAAGTGATTGTAAAAACTATATTACTATACATTTTTCCGATATATTCCCTTTATAAAAGTTATTTGTTCCACTGTTGCTTTGTTAGTCAGAAAATTGTTTTGGGGGGAGGGGGTACAGAGTCCCCCGGCCCCGCTGCCCATGGGCAATGAACCTTGAAAAGGTTCACAGCCAGCCACGTTTTATCTTGAACGTGGCTTGATTGAAAAAATAAGAATTCCTTTCCACTTCATTGTAAGCAATATGATTCAACGTCTCATTTAAGAATTTAAATGAAAATTGAATTAATAGCGGCCTATGTACTCCGGCACTTTTTACTCATTTTAAAGCGAGCAACTTGATAATTTGACCTCCCAAGATGCACACTGTTGGAGCCTTCCCTTTATCCGCACGCAAGAGTATATTTTCAAATTTTTCGGAACTAAATTTATGACCGAGCTAAATGCGTCCCCTATGGTTTTAATTTTCCGCGCGCCCACGTGTTTTGGTTGTAGTACCAGTCTCCACTCTCGATGAATGCAGTAGCAATGAACGAGAGGGGCTCTTGCACTGCAACTGAAAATTCAAATTGTTCAAATGATCAGACTAAAATGCTTGGCGTTAGATTTATGTGCAGAATTATTAAGTTTTATTTGAGACTAAACATGTTGCATAGCCGGGGATTCCTTTCAATATAAATATAACTTGTCCTCAATATTTATTTTGCGCCAGATTGAGGCTCTAAAGAAAATCACTAAGGAGCAGTTACATGACTGGTTTGTTCTACACGTGACGTCAGGAGAACGTCACAAGAAACTGTCTGTCCAGGTGAGTGTCCAGAGGTTCGTTGGTCAGCTGTATGACTATCTCATTCCGCAACACCCTTACTGCAGTTTATATTGCTTTATATTTAGGCCATGTTTAATATTTTGTAGGTGTTGGGACAAGGCGAGTGTGAAAACGCTGGCCACCCTGAACTCGACCGTGACGCCGACAGCGGCTTTGGAAACGAGCAAGACTGGGTACTTAAACCTCTGCCTGTCACAACAGGTGTACAATGCATCACGGACATTGCAGAGTTCAAGCGCCACCGGCCTATTTATCCAGTCACGAAAATTAAGTAATGTGCAGAATTTTTTTTTTAATTAGAAAAAGAAAAATTTTACTTTTTTTGTTGAATATGTGTAGTGCAGGGTGCAATTTTGTGATGGCATAAGGACGATTTGAATGAACCAGATAATCTGGAATAATTGTGTATGTTTATTTGGAATCTGGTTTTTATCTAGAATAAGCCTACTATAATACGAGCGCTCGGGTCACTGCGAGACAAACCTAAAACCAACATGGTAAGAACAGAATCGGAAACTGTACGAGAGTCAAACATGCACGTTACGTCGGAATGGCGACCTTCGCTACACGTCAGCGGCATAGAGATACAAAAATTCTACAACTCGATGTAAACTGTCATCAGTTGAATGAAGTAAATGTTATTACATTCGAGAAACCAATAAAATGCTAGTTGTAGAAAAGATTAGCTCTGTCAAGCCTCTATAGTATTCCAGGTTGCATGGTTCGTACCGATTGATGAAAACAAACTTCCAGTTTTCCGTGGTAGCAAAATAATTTTTCCAAGACCCAACCCCTAATACAAAACAATGTCAAGTTTAATTGTACCACAATAGTGCAAGGACTGGCATATTAATCGTCTCTTTCCGAAACAAAAATTTTCTTGAAATTTATTCTTAATACAAAATGTACAATTGCAAGCAAGATGCTTCAGTATATTTTGGTTTGTATGTTAAAGAGAGTCAAAATATTTTCCTTCAAGTTCCAGGAGTACAGGGAAATTAACAGATTTTCCAGGGCCCTGAAAGGAAATTCAAAATTCCAGGAGTGGTTGTAAATGTTGGCAAAACTACTTATTTGTAAATGAAGCGTCAACGTTTGTTCCAAACAAATGAGATGAAAGCATATAGTACATCGCAGATTCGTTCGTACAAACTCACTGGTATTACAGAAAACTTTAAAATAACAAGGTGCAAATTAAATATTGTGCCCATATGGAAAATTTGTCCCAGTTTGTGTTGCAGATCTGGGATTTATACACTTTTGAAGTCCTCAAGATAGTTCTTATTCAAGCTTTTTTTAAAACTGTGTGTGACTGTGAAAAATCACTCCATCGCAGAGTTCTTTTCCATCTTATATTAATGAGCACAAATAAAGTTGATTGACAATGTCTTTAGAAACCTTAAGAAATTCAAATTTCTTAATAGGACTTACATCGTTTATCCACTGTACAATCAATTTCATTATGTTGTTAATTTGGAAGTCATCACATAACTTGACTAGCTATAGGGAAAATCACTTCAAAAGGCCTCTAAACAATACTAGCATATATACTGCTGTTTATGTAAGCAACTCCGTCATGTCTTATACCACATGTTATGTGTTTTAAAGATCAAGTGCTTTCTTCATCACAAAAATGCACTCCAAATTGGTATTTATGGCTTCCTCTCATACTCTTTCCTTAAGTATGTTACTACCCCCCCCCCCAATGCAGGTTCTCTTTCGAAATTGAAACCCCTAGACATCTGCCTCCCCTATACATTTGAAAATGTGCGAACTTTCTCAAAAAATCCAGACTATATATCGAGCTACACTAAAATTAAGTCCTTTCTCAAGGCTAAGTAGCTCATAGTGCTGGCCCTTATCTCAAGTTGTGTACTTTTAAGCAAATGAGTGGACAGGACATTAATCTATCACAGGCTTGCCTCCAGCAGAACTGGTACTCATTTATACATCTGAGTGGACTGGAACCAGTCATCCAGGTAAAGTGTCTTGTTCAAGGACACAACACAGTGGTCTAACCAGGTCTCAGACTTGCAACCCTAAGGATAAGGAATCAAACACACTAACCACTTGGCATCAGTGCCACCAACAGGCTACTAAAATTATAGACCCTATGCATAAATGGCAGCAATTTCAAAATTATTTTGTCTACATTCAAAATAGCACTACTAGCGTCATTCTCGAGTTAAACTTTTAAAAGAATATGTTATGCTTAACAATGCTGCCAGAGCTAATTTGAATTTCCACACTGCAACAGTTTCTTTCTTTGCACATTGCTTTTTAAATATAGAGTTTAAAAACTCTATCTTTTTAACCATCAATTAAAAATTTGAAGAGAAGAGAATGGATAACTTAAAATAACTTTATTAACCATATCCAGATTTAAGATACATTTGCATGGGTAATAATAAATACACAAGTAACTCTTTAGCCTCCAGCATCAAGTGTACCCACACTGGTACCATAGCACTATTATCTGCCTGTCACTAAAACAGGTACATATTAAATCAAAAGTATCAGACAACCATTCTCTTAACTTCAGTCCTTTAAAACTCAATCAGCAACCCGAAAATGATTTCCAAACAAGTAACAAACTCAAGATTCTTTAGTAGGAGAACAAGCTTCTGTTTGTGGCTTAATGAATGACTGAGCATACATATGTTTTCTGCTCATTAATTGTCTGTTGAAAACTGAAACACTAAAACAAAAAATAGCTTAGTTTTGCAAAAGGCCAACATTTCCAACACAAATCTTAACTTTAATTGTCTCACTAAATATACACTTTCTAGTAACTCAACTTGGATAAAGCCAACTTCGTACAGTCTCTGGATAGACTAACGGCAGCCACACTTTTTCACCACCATGTCTTTCCAGACTTTAACTTTCATTGTTCCAGTGTCCTCATCAATGTAAAGTACCTTTTTGCCACTTAGCTCTAGCGGCACGCAGTGTGGCCGTACAGGCTGAGTGATTCCACGCTTTTTCAAGAGGCGAGAAATGATTATGGCATGGTTTGTGGGGTGCAAACCTGCACTGATTGGTGGATAACAGTGTCCTAAACAATAGTCAATTTGTACTGAGCCAGTCGGTTGTAATACCCAGCTAAACATCTTTGTCAATACCAAACTTATGGTGCCCTTAAAACAACCAACCAAACGCCGACCAGACCGAAGCCCACCCTTACGCTGGAGACTCGCAAGCTTCTGAGAAACAAATTTTGTGTTTGAAGAAATTGGCAGGCTCTTTGGCATTAAGACAGTATGTCTCTTTAACAGCTCAAGCAGTACTGATGATGACTGTTTAGCATTCAAGTGATTCACATACACAAGAAGGCAAGGTTTCACTCTTCTTTTAAAAAAATATCCTGGGTTCATGTAACGAGACTGTCCATTGTGGGTTCTAAGCTGGAGTTTTCCTAACGCCCTATGGTATCTCCATCCTCTGAGAACTTTTCTGATACCGAAGCTTATGTGAGTTTTTGTCCTTATTAGCTTCTTCCATTTGTGCCAAGTGTAGTTTCCAGAAACCATCAAGGATTGTAAAGTAACATTTACGATCGTTGGAAGGTCTTTCACAAAATTCGATAAAGGCAAGACAAAGCGAGCAGCCACAATAGTATCATTTCCATCCAGGTCGCTTATGTTGAAGTAAAAGCTGTGTACCAAGCTGGCATTGGGCTGTACACCTGTTGGTATAACAGTGTATTAGTTGCTATAGTATTTTCTTAATTTGAACTCAACTGTAAAAAGTACAGTGAAAAGAGCCAATTCAAAAAGTAGGCGCAAATAGTCCTGCTACCAATAGACTAGCAGGGTTCGAAATAACTCTCGATTGCCGACAAATTTGCTGTTAGGTGATTTTTTTTTCAATTGCAATTTAAGATCAGGGCTGCGCATCACAAAATGGGTAGCTGCTTGTAACATCAAACCCTGATAAACCTGATTTCGTCACCTTAAAATGACTGCAATTGAAAGATGACAAGCATTAACTTATATTTCTTGCTACAATATTATGAACAATCTGTTCAAGCGGAAAACAGCTGGCCAAAACTATGGTCTACATTGAACAGTCTACAAAACTAAAGCACATTTTCTGAACGTTATTTGGAATCCTGACTAGTAACAAATTTCCAGGACTAGAGAAACGTTCGAGTTTAAATTGGGCTTTTCCCAGAGCATTTCAAAATATTAAAGGGACACCAGTGAAGTGTGTTTTTGAGATATAAATGCAATGTAAAACCGCGAGAGGGTACATGAGAACAACGAAGTATTGCGTTAGCGCAAACTATCTAATCACGTGCCACGACCTCGCCTATACTCGCGATCAACAGCTCACGCCCCCTCTTACAATTTCACTTAAGCTTCAATTTTAAAGCTGCCCAGAAAACAAGTTTCACAGTTAAATGCGTGCAGTAAAATGTCAAATGACATGTTTTAGAACTAATACCAATTTAACATGCACTGAAAACATTGAACTGAAAATACACGTGCGTGGGTTAACACAGAACGATGCTCTTGACTGATCAAAAAAAAAAAAAAAAGAACAATGTTTACAGACGTTTAACAGTGAGTCAATTCTAAGCCAGTTGTTTTATATTAACACTAAACTGATCAAAGTGTCCGGTAAACAGCCCCGATCTGCAAAAACGTCCTTTTACTGGCTATGTCAGTAAAACATTATGAAGGCGTGCGAGTTGAAACTATGAAATCGCAACTCTTTCAAAAATGGCAAAATGTTTGACACAGTAGCAAACTCCAAAAAATTGCAATGAATTAAACTCTACCTCGGGCAAGAAATTTTGAAAATGCCGAATTGTATTTCACTTCGAGGGTCCGAATGAGTTTCGAATTTTTCTTTTTTTACTACTCTTTTATGAAAATCAAAGCAACTGCTTTTGCTTAAACGAGGAAGATCCGAAAGCTAGATAGGTAATGGGAAGATTAAATTTTAATAAGTAAGTATCCACAAATTTTTTAGTTTATCAGTATATCCAAAGGTTGTAGAATTGAGAGACGCGGCAAGGATCAAATGGTAACAGGGTCAAAACACGCCAAGTAGTTAATTTGTCACGAAAATGTTATTTTTTATATATAACTATTATTTAGTTACCCAAGCTAATTTTCCCTAGAAAAGGATTATGAAAACAACCCTATATGATACTGTGGAACAAAACAAACGAATAAAAGTATAAACTGGATGTCGGCTATGATCTCGGTAAAGATATCCTCCCAAAACTTGTAAACACAACGGATCTAGTTTAATATTCAGGCTTACTTTTCACAGGCTCATATCCGTATACCTCATCCACTGTCTTGTTTTTTGATCCAATTTTCACTCTCAATTTCCCATCTTCAATTTCCAGTGCACGACTGTAGACCTCTCGAACTAAGCTGTGTATTTAAAAACTGGTGAGAATCTCAATAAACAGTTATATGTTCGCTAGCTTAAGAAACGAATTATCGGCTGCCAATTGATACGTGCTTCATTTTGAAAGTTTGAAAAAATATTTCGCTATTTCACTATTCATTTCTTTAAAAAGCAAACATCGAGCCTGTTAAACGCACAACATTTCACAAGGCCTTGACTGAAACACAGATGCATTTTAAAAAATACTGGCTTTGTTTTCTTATCAAAACATGATTCACTTAAGTATTGTTCTTGGGTATGAAAGCGTATTGCAAGTTTATCTTACTCATTAGCTCGGTGCCTGGTTGGTATCTGTTGGCTGGAGGTAACCGAAAAGTCCTTTCGCACACTCTTAGTAAACACAAGTGGCAGGATGAGGACGAGTAGAACAAGAAATTTGAGTTTCCCCATATTCCAAAACGACACCGCCTTCGCTTCCCACAAACAATGCTTTCTTCCACGGCGTTGTTTCAACAACGCACTTCAAGTTTCCTAAACTATGATGATTGGTTATATGGAAGCCCCGCCTATTATCTCTCGCCTTGCCACCCAATCAAAAGTTACAAAAAAAATCCTTAATTGGATTCTCGCGGATATGGTCCCGCCCCCAAAACGCGGATTTAGGTTTCCCCCCACTCCTAACGGGATTCTCACAGATTCGGTCCACCCATGCAGTATGGAGACTGCGAGCTTCCAATTGAAGTCAAATGTTGAGCAAACATCTCATTATTATAGTTGCCAAACTTGTTTTTAACAAGAATGTAAGCGTTGTTTTAAAGTTATTGTTTTTGAATGGCAAACGGGGACACTGCGTTTGCAGTCTTGAGCGGTCCTGTAAATGGACTCCTGTTTGATTGAATCAAAAACATGACCCTCTGGGACACCTGAAAATAACCGAAATAATATTTGTAAATTTTTCTGTTAGCCTATATGAATTTCAAAATTAACCTCGCGACCTCGACACTTTATACATGAAAAAATATGCCTAGTTTACTCAACAGAGTTATATACTGTCAGAAGTTTGTCCAGTTTCAAGCCAGAAAAACACAATTTTCCTAAGATAGCAAACAGGTTCATGTTCATTATTTCTTCTCTCGTCTTGTGATTGGACGAAGCAAGAAGTGACTGACGCGGCCTCTATTTTTGTTTCGGGTTGTTGTTGTTGTCCGCTTGCATTTCGAAACAAACCTTCGATTGCACTGGAGGGAGTGGTTTGAGTTTGGAATGAGGAGGTAGTTAGTTTTGAAATATGGGAAAATTTCACCATCTTGTACTTTTCGTCATCGCTCTGCCACTCATGTCCACAGAAAACGTGAGGAAGGATTTTTTGGTCAAGCCGCCATCGAGCAGACACCATGCATACTGGTACGTTAAATTAGATAATTGCGAATAGCGGCTTCACAGTATAATAAAATAACTCAATTATAACTAAGTTGGGAAAAAACTAATTTCATAGTGCTAATTTTTCCGAGTTGTTAACCGGGCAACTTTGCTTTAAGTTTCCTTAACACGAAATATTGCATTTTACGTTAGGTTTACTAACCGGCGGCACCTTTGAACATCAACAGGTATCTTCGGGAAGTTTATAGTCGTGCACAAGAAAGCGAAGATGGGAAGCTAAGAGTGAATGTTGGACAGAGGAATGAAATGGTGGATGAAGTTTACGGATACGAACCTTTGAAAAGTTAGAAAGTTTAATTTAGCAAGAAAAAATAATTCAACATATTTTTATAGTTGCGTGAGAGCCGTATTACTAATTACTTATGACTCGCAAACTATGTTTCTTTTAGTCTGTTTTAACTATTCTTTGCCAATGCCAATGGAAATGACCTTTGGCGGTAGCTTTAAGGTAGTTGTTCCTATTTGACTTATTTTGTAGCGCGTCTCTTAGATTTACTTATTTATACACATTTACTGAAACTTCGGTAATGAAAGTTGATTTTAAGAAAACATTTTCTGTTTCTGGGATCTGCATGTATGCAAAAGATGAAGTTTTAATTGTTTATGTTTGTTTTCTTGTGATAAAATAAACACTAAATTGCAAACTGCGCTAAGATTAAATTTCGGCTTTATGAATGAAAAGAGGGCGTAAAGTGTTTGTGGTTGAGGCCTGAGTCACGGCTCATGTATGTATAGGCGTGGCGCTGCACGTCATTGAATCGTTCGGGATAACCCTACCTTGCCAGTTTTATTGAAACTTGATGTTCAAGTTTTATATCGCGGAAAATATCTCTGATCTAGCATAATTTGGTCTCACTTTGTGTTCAGAGTTGAACTACGCTAACAACGACTTAATTGACACACGAGTTCCTTTTTGATTGTGTGAATAGAGAGGTTGAAACTAACTGATGCTGTTATTAGTATTTGCATTGATTTTGATGTAGTTTTTCCAGTTTTTGATTTTGCAGAATGGAGGAAGGGCCGGGTAAGGGGGCTGGGTAAAAACTGTAACTATTAGTTTTAGGGAGCCAGTGTAAATGCTTATAAATGATTTGAAAAGTCGATTTGCCTAATATTGGTTTCTTGTTGATAGACTTGTAAAGCACTACAAACAGGTAACATATATACTAGCACTAAACAAATGACTGCTAGGTGTTATTTTTAATATTATTTCTGCCATAATTATTTTCCCCATAGTATGCCATGCTTTCTAATTTCTAGAATTATCTGGACAAGTTTAGAGTCAATTTGCTTGTACCAATTTTTACAGTGTGTGTGCCTCAAGTATTCATATAATACGAAAACCTACAACCTTTGCACTGTTCCACCAACAGGTGTACAGTCCAATGCCAGTTTGGTATACAGCTTTTACTTCAACGCAAGCGACCTGGATGGAAATGATACTATTGTGGCTGCTGATTTTGTCTTGCCTGTAAGCAAGAGTACCTGGCATAACCATGGTTATCCTTCACAGCTGAACTTTTCTCTTCGCGCGTTTGTGGTTTTTAGAAATAGTACAAAACTAGTCTTGCATAAATGGGTACAACCTGGAAGGCAGGTTGAGCTAACCATTGGAATCAAGGAGGCTGTTGAATACTGGTTGACTTTCCAGGGAGCATTGGGTAAACTTGAACTAAGAACCTTCATTAGACCTGTCTTTGTTCACTCGTGGTATCAAGAGAGACCAGTTAACCCTGGACAATTTTTTAGAACTGGAAAAAAGCCTTGTGTTATTGTTTACCTCACCAGTTCAAGGGCTAAACAGATGGTACCAATTGCAAGGAGTGAACCATTGGCAACGAGCACTAAGTTTGTTCCTGAGGAACCCTTGCAGCTCCATCCCAAAGGTGGGATTCGTTCTGGTTCACCTGTGTGCCATAATATATCTTTCACTGTGACACTGCCAAACTTGTTCAACTGGGTGTTAAACCCAATTGGCCAGGTTGACATTGGTTTGTGCCGGGGTCGCTGTTATCCACCAATCAGTACAAGTTTTCACCCCACAAACCATGCCATTATCATTTCACGGCAGTTGAGGAGGCAAGGAGTCACTCGGCCTGCCAGACCACACTGTGTGCCAGTCAAGCTAACTGGCCTGAAGGTTATTTACATTGATATGGATGCTGGAACATTGAAAGTTGCAATCTGGGAGAAGATGGTAGTGAGAAAGTGTGGCTGTCGTTAGCTAACGAAAGTGCCATTTTGGACTGTTGGTTTAATTTGTTGTTGAGTTTTTTATGAAATTAACTAAAGACTCTTTTTGTGTAGCAAATGCTTGTTCCATTGGTAGTTTAGTTTTTTTTGGTGTTAGTATTTTGTGAAACAACTTTTTTAGTTGTGTTTGCATGAGTATTATTTTTTAAGCAACCTTCAGAATTTAGGTTTTTCCCTATGAAAGATATATTGGTTTAATTTAAATGATTTGTGGCAATTTCCTTTATAAATTAAAGAGTACAAGGCTCACAAGAATTATGAATAGGGAATACTAGTTCACCAAAAACTTACTATGTACCAGGTGTTCGTACAGCTAGTGGGCATTATGTTGACTAAGATGGTACTCAGTATGTATCAGCAACATTGCCAGGTAAAGTGTTTGCAAACGCTCAAGATTGACACTATTGATGTATTTATCCAAAAGTCTCACTGATGGTTCATCATGTTGTGTAAATTATGTATGGATGCTTTTTATACTTTAAATAAACTTTTGAAACTGCTTCGGTTGAGAAAGAGAGCGTTTATAAATGGGTTTTACGTGAAGTCATATTTTTGCAAAGGGGCCGAGAATTGTGTAAAGGTTGTTCACTTGCAGTTGAGTAGGCTTACAATGTGTATACGAATACTTTGACTGATATGTCTGCTGAACTACAGGAACTGACTACTTCTGTACGTAGGCCTCTTTAAACGTTATCTACCTTGAATGAATCCACTTAAGTGCCCTGGAAGAATATTTGAATACCATAAACGCTCTATTATGTCCCCCTGTCTAGAGCATCAAATTTTAAATAAGCCCCCCCCCCCTCCCCTCCCAACGAAAAGACGAAGGTAAAAAACGAGGTGTCATGTATCGAAAATACATTTGTTAGCGGTCATATAAAGTTTGAAAAGTGCTGTTTTTTTAAAAACGCCAGAGGAACAGGAAGTTACTAGTTGCTTTTAAACGTGTTTGGTAACCAACTTCGTGTTATATTTCTGTCTTTGGCTAATGACAATTTTAAAATAAGCTCCCCCCCCCCCGCCTCTCTC
>JAOBRD021098713.1:0-11172 GCA_027575215.2 Hydrozoanthus sils | reverse complement strand
GCTTTCAACTGTTTCACTGTTTGACGCTCCATTTTTATTAAAAATATTTATATCTTTAAACCGTTTTTCAATTTTTTCAAAAAAAGATTTTATGGATTTTTTTAAGGATTTTTTTAAGGCTGGTTGCAGTTTTTGCGCTAGAAACCGCCTTTTACTACTACTAAGGAAGTGAATCACGGAAACGAGGCTAAATACTATATATATCCAATCAAAGTTGACGAATTTTCACCACACACAGTGGAGGATCTCTCACGGGGTCGCCCTGAAACCCGAGTCAGATGGGAAGAGAATTGTTCAAAGAATGTTTCCTCAACTCTTGTGCTCATTTGATCCGGATTTCAATATTCTTTCGTTAGTGAACATGACCTGCGATTTTTGATGATTACTGCCCTTTGTTTGAAAAGACTTTTCTTTAAATAATTAACACTTGTTAAAAAGACGAGGCGAATGAAGTCTGTTTCAGTCTTAATAAACATAAAAAACTAAAATATTATCCATCTAAACAAGATCAAGAACAAGAACAACAAACTTGCTGGACTATTTGCACTTATCTTTAATTCTTTCCATAAAACTGAAAAACTATCTACTACGCACTGCTACACAATAAAATTGTTTAAAAACTCGTCGTATTTAAAAATAAAAACTAATGTACTACACCAGTGTTTTACACTGCCCTACATTTTAAAATATCTATCTTAATTGCCCAATAACAGTACTACATTAGTTTTTTTGCACATTAAACGCTTTCAGCCCAACAGATATCAAATGATGTTTTGCTAAATTCTCCCAATTAGAACCAATACTTTCGCTATAAGCAGTTTTGGAGTATTGTTGCTTTTCATTATCAATAGTCTGTTATGTTAGACTATTTTCTCCAAGAACTGTGTAAGGAGAATATAGATGTTGATAAACTGGCTGAGTGGGTTAAAATCTGTAATCGGAACTGTCCAATTAATATATATATATCAGGATGTTGAAAAACTGGCTTAATTGGTTTAACTTTATTCTACACTCTTAGCTGAACAGCTAGTTTACCTTAACCGATTCTAAACTACCCAAATAATATATTAAAGGGGAACTGAAGCCTAAAATCGACTTTTGTCAAACAAAACCTTTGGAAGTGTAAAAAAGATATTAAGACATTTTTTACCTCGTGTCGCGCTGATTTTCCGAGAAATTAGAGTTTAAAACACGTTACACGCCGCATTGTATCGGCGGCTCAGAAATAGGGGGTCAGCGGAGAAAGAAGCTATGACTTCATTTAAGTGGGGAAGAACTGGCTCGAGCTGAAAAGATTCATAATTGAAGTGAGACATTGCACATAACTTAAATGACAACTTTCACTCGGCTTTGTAAGCGAGCTTATAACAATAACTGGTAAAGCGCTCGCTCGCTTCCCCATAACCTACGTACGTCACACCTTGATTACCTTAAAGTTGACAAGCGCCCACGCTCAACGACCCCTAAATGACCCGAAACACGCACATTCAAATTAGAATTTCTCCGAAATCAGCGCGATACGAGAAAAAAACTTTTAAATAGGTCTCAACACTTAATTAAAATAGGTTGGTTTTAGGGTTCAGTTCCCCTTTAAGAACAATGTTAATCTAACAGCACATCTACATATACCTTGCTACACCACGTAATTAACCTATTACCGTTAATGATTTCCTATACTCCAAAAAATGCTACCAACTAGATTTATTAAAATTATTCGTTTCAATAAAAAAATTTAAAAGTTTATCAATAACTCGACCACTGTACTCTACCGGTTTTAAGTTGCCTCAGATTTCACTACCGATCAGCTACGCCCTAGGGCTAACAGAAGGCAAACTAGTTATCGGGGGGAAATGCGATGCCTGCCTCCATCTACCGGAAGTGATACTCCTGTAATGAAGCTTGCCGCTGGACTAGCCAGAAACGCTATCGCTTCCGCCACTTCTTCCGGTTTCCCCGCGCGGCCTAGCGCATGCGTAGTTTTCCAGTGCTCAATTTTCTGCAAGGTAAAAGCGATATCATGCGATCAAATCTAGATATATAACATGTAGAAATCAAAAATGTCCTTGGGTAATCCCAGGAAGGTTGTCCTCGTTGTAAAATTGGTTTACAACACACAAATAAAAAGTTTGATTTACAGGTCTGCTGAAACTGCTCCTGATTGGCCAATGCAACACATCTTATCCTCGGTAACATGAGCAAATATTACCGAATAACAAATTTGAGATTTTACGGGGTTAATTTTTCTGATCTTTTAGAGATTTTTATTGAACGATGTGGATGGACCTTACTAAGTGAGGATTTGCGGTGAAAAAACTTTGTAAAAATCTTTTATGATGGTTCCGATAAACTTGCTTATTTTTAAACCTACTGCCAATCCACAACCTTTGGACGGTTTAAGCCAAACTTGGACTGATGAAGTATCTTGTTGTTTTCTTCACTTAAGAACAAATTTTCATCGTTATGGCAACAAACTCAGTTCAAGGCCCAATTTGCAAAAAAAAACAAATTTTGTGCTACTCCAAGAACTTTCATCAATAAAACCAAATCTTTTTTCTTTTACATGGACGAATAGAAATTGTGTTGCAATATGTTGCATAACTTCAGGTTTGACGAAAAAACCTCGCAAACTCTCATTTGGAGCCTGGAACCAAGTTTGTTGCTTTGACAATAAAAACTAATAACTATTCTGAAGATAACCTCGAGACACATCATCAGTCCAAGTTTCGCTCAAATTCATCCAGTACTTATGGATTGGCAACAGATATGAGCAACGCAAATTGGTGCCGGCATCAGCTTAAAACATTAAAAATGTTAATATCTCGAGAAACAAAAAAGATTTTCACAAAACTTTTTCACTGCATTCCTGATTTAGCAAGGTCTATCCACTGAAGTAATAAAAATTTTCACTTCAAATGCCCTTTAAGCGAAAAGTTTTAGAAATTTTAAATTGCCTATGCCATGAAATATTTTGTTACCTTAGTGAACGCCATCACTTGGTGTACAGTTAAAATGGTCATTTTTTAAAATCTGCAAATCTATAACCTTTGAACGAATTGTAGCCAAAGTTGGACTGATGATGTATCTTGGCGTTTTCTTCAGAACAGTAGCGATTCTTGCATCGTCATGGCAGATTTCTAAAAATTGAAAGTTTGTCTGTACACCAAGTGACGTAGTCATCACTTGAAAACATTAAGGAATCACAAAGGATTACGACAAAATGCTTTCACTGCTATTCCTCATTTGGCAAGGTCTACCCACTGAGATAATAAAATTATTCATGTCACAGGCATTTTAAACAACAGCAGTAAATTTTCATGACTTTAATAAACTGTTCACGAAGAAACCATAATCGTCACAACGTTACAAAGACTGTTAAAATCAATCGTTGCAAAAATCTTTTGGAATAGAAACTGGATGACAAAACTGGTTCTAAGTCTGAGAATAAATTTTTGACATTGTAAGCACTGCGCATGTGTGCCTCGCTATCTTATGTGACGTCACAAACCTTTTTGAGAGCTTCATCGTCCAGGCCCGTCTCACGACTCTTCCATATCGGAGTTATAAGGCTGCCGGGACTAATGACAAATAGAAATTATGATGACAAATAAAATAACAAAAACATAACAACAACAACAGCAATAACAACAACAACAACAATAATTATAATAATAATAATAATTATTATTATTATTATATAACAAAAACACTGATATTAAATATAATGTAAGTGAAAAAGTTTCAATACACGCCTTTTCTTTATAAGAACAACTTTATAAGAACGAGGCTCAGACTGACCAAAATTTAAAAGCAATTTAAGCACAAGCTGAGGTCTGGGCTAGATACCTTTTTTTGAAAACTTTAGTCTTTACTAAGCTTCGATCTTTAATTGAACATTCAAGAATGAATAAGAAATGATTCGCAATTTAGAATCACAGGAAATCGCCTCGAGAAAAAGACTCAGCGAATAAACGAAAAATTCACTGGGATTAATGGATCAAATTCGTTTTACAATACAGTGGAACCTGGATTTTACGATTTACTTCGGGAGAAGAAAAAAGTATCATAAAATCGAGGTATCGCTGCAAAGAGACCCTTGGTCGAATTAGACTGATTTTTTTGTTATCATTTTTGTACGCTGTGTAACAATATACATTAGTATATATCTTTGGTACCTAATTTATTATTACATAATTATTTCAAACACTGTACTGTCCTGTAATTTTGGCTGATCACTGAATCACACTTCATAAAATGTATTGTGTTCTTTCATAATTATTCGGATTACAAATTTTCAAGAGTATTTCTGAAGTCGTGTTTGTTGCTTTTCCTCTAACATCTGTGTTTTTCAATCTTTGTTGATAGCACGAGCCAGTAGTATCGTTGTATCGAGGTTATATTAATGCTTAGGAAAATAGATTTGCATCGTATAATCGAGGATGTCATTGCATCGCATATCGTTAGATCGAGGCCTTTTTTTTACTTTTAATTGTATTTTGTCGGGAGAAAGAAACGTTATCGTAAAATCGAGGATATCGTTAGATCGAGTATCGTAAAATCCAGGCTCCACTAGTACAGGAATGTATTGCAATACCTTCGGCTTAGCTTTTATTCAATTTAAACGACACATAAAGACAAGAACTATTTAACTGGTTCTTATAAAAAAAGCGTGTAATAGAAAAATTTATGTAAGTATATTATTATTTTTAAACTATAAGTAATAAAAAGTAATATTATATTTGCGCCTTTGAAACTTAAATTTGCATTGACGTGGGTCCATCAAAGTCAATGTATATGTATCAAAACGTTTTGAGAAAGCACAATTTTCATTAACAACAAAATTATTTTAGTTATAATGTTAAAATAACAGCCTCTGGTTTCAATTCATGTATCCCTTTTCCCTCGTTTTTCCGAAGCCTTAAATTGCTCAAAAGTCCCTAAGTAAGTACTTCAAAAAACACGACCGGCCAGTCTATAGAGAATCCTTGATTTCTTTTCGCTCTAGCTTGAGATAGTTGGTAAAAGAATCTTGAATCGGAACAAGAATGAAAAACATCTCTCATAAATACTGCCGACTATCATTAAGTACACAACGTACAACGCGGCAATATTGGGTATAAAGTTTAAGTCAGAGAATCGTTAGAAAACTTACTTAACCGCATTGCATCTCACATTTTTTGGAGCCAACTCTGTAAAGAGAGGAAATGAGGAATCTTCACTGTTCAAATCTTATTAGACCAATAGCGTCTTGTGTTCAGAACTGGAACGTTTGGGCACGGGAAGTCTTCGTTACAACACACATTGATAACATTGGTTTCAAACATCTATCACTAAAATATATTTAGCAGTTCCGTACTTCCATAAAATATCGTTTGGATGACGTAATGGTTTTGTAATTAAATGCAGTAAGTCTCACGGACAAAACATCTTCATTTTCTTTAGGATTAAAGGATAATTGAAGTCAAAAAACAATTGTGGCTAACTTGAAAATAGAAATTAAGTGTGATTGTCAAGTTTCTTTTTATTGTTGGTCGGCATGAAACACCGCGTAATAGTTGGGTTTTTCATGAATTTTCTTGTAAGGCCAAAACCCGTGCCAGTGGTTGTTTATGACGTAAGTGGTGGGGAGAATGTTTACGATATTCCAAGTTTTTTTGTTTACAACTCGAAGAATATTCACATGGATTGTGTCTTTTATTCAAAACGATGGATAATATTCAGCTCTTTGGGTCCGCTTTAGCCTGCCGCATGCGCCCTGTCTACTGAACCCCACCACTGACGTCATAAACAACCGCTGACAAGCGTTTCTGAGCAGTCGTACAAGAACCGAAAACCGACTTAAGTTGGTCATGTTTGCTGTGAATATTGTTTGTCAAATCGAAAAAACTTAATTGTTTTTTTTTTTAAAAAAAACGTTAATGTTAAACAATTTGATAGTTGTGAGAAAAAACATGTCTTTTTTACTTCGGTTTTCCTTTAAATCAGTAGCCCATAAATAAATGGCAGCCGGTCGGGGATGGAAGGGTTAAACTATCTGAACTAACAGTTTTGGTACCAAGTTTCATCAGTGTTGTTTGCGTTTGATTTGCTTCTTTCTACGAAAAATATCTAAGGTCCAAACCAGAAGTAAGTTATATGTGAGATCTAAATTCTTGACTGATCTCGATTTGTTGACGTTCAGTCAGTGTAAAAACTAAGCGCCAAGCTTATTGTTTCAAAAATGCTCTTTAGCATTTATTTACAATTGAACCCAGTAACTCAAATGACCAAAGGAAATGAAATTATATCAAATTATCGGAGTTTCGAGTTATGGTTAAAATCATTACCGCAATTTCACTAGGCAAATCGATCCAAGGGTAAATCTGTTTTGCTTCGCGTTAGCGGGTTCCAACTGTATTTCGAGGGCTTACAAAGAAACTTTTTACTTAACTCTCTCCCCTACGAACCTCTACGAACGTCTCTCATCTCGTTAGCCATAAGCGTACACTACTATAATGCACCGGCAAAGCGAGGGAAAAATGCGACTCACCAAGAGCCACGCATCGGCAAATCAAAGAGCGGGAAAATAAACGACTTACTAAGAGGCACGCATCGGCAAATCAAAGAGCAGGAAAATAAACGACTTACTAAGAGGCACGCAGCAGCAAAGCGCGGCAAACGAATGACTTACCTAGAGCCACGCACCGGGTTAGTTGATCAACTCCACTCTTGGAGATGTTATAAGCTAGAATATTAATAAACTGAAAAGAAAATGAAAAGAAAAACAATTTGGCTCGAATTACTGCACTGACACTGGAAAACGAAGTGTGCAATGATTTTGCGGTTCATACTATGGGCCCTTCTCATGCAAAAATATATTAACTGAACATATCAAAAAACTGTGGCCAGCACCAAATTCAGTGCATCCGTATTGGTCAAATTGCAAAATTTCGTAAATATTTCCCAAAAATTAATACAGATTTAAAGTTTTGAAACTTGATCTTCTGCCCTTATTATTACAGAGAAATGTATGGGAAAAAACATGGAAACGAGGCGATGCCTGTCCACCTTACTTTTCATTGGAAAAATTATCCAGTTTCAAATTTCGGCCAATCTTTATGAGAGTTTATAACTTTACTATTGTTTATGTGCTGATATTGACTCTGGACTCGTTTTCCCGATAAACTGAATTTATTTCTATGACAATTATGTTAGCGTGATGAAGGTCTGATAGAAATTTATTTATAAACAAACAAACAAACAAACAAACAAAAAACAACAGAGAAATCAATATCTTCTCAAATATCAACATCGTCACTATAATTACCAGTTTTTTCATTAGTCAAGAATATAAGGACGAGCCTGGAATATTGAATTAATCAATATGGCGTGCGACATAATTTATTGTGTACCCATAATGCTTTGTAATGTTTCGATGTTGTGCGCACGTACCTAGTGTTTTGAATTCCGGATCAAGTTAACCTTACTAGCCCTTTAACATATTCTTTTCAAGATTTAACTCAAGAATGAGGTTAGAAGGACTATTTAGACTATTGTTTTGCCTAAATATTCAAATTGCCGCCATTTATGAATAGGGTGTATTATGTTACAATGCACATTGATCAAGGAAGTTATAAACAATTGCCAAAGCAGATAAGCCGAACGCTTGTCTTTTCCTAGCCTGTTTTCAGGCATAATTTTTGATATATCTCTATAAAAAATGTTTTCACGGTCAATGTCAATCGTCAATTTTTACTAATAGATAAGCATTGTCAATTAATTTTGACAAATGCATGGCTGCGATCATACAAAGAAAAGAACATGCTTCTTGGTGTCTCGATGATTCTGACTTATGGATTTAAAGCAAGTAAGAAAGAGAGAGATACAAGAAACAGAAAAGACAAATTGAACAACAGTTTAGCCGTTAGGCCCAAATCAACTCCGACGTTATAAAACGTAGCTTGAATAACAATTTAAAGACTTTTTGCAATTTGAATCCAAAGTAAGTTATGTAAGCTAAGACATACCGATCTTATGCCGTTGACGCTGGACACATTCACAATACAACCTTAAACAAAGGACACAATTAAATTGTAAGAACTAAAACTGATCATTAAATGTATTAGCAAGTTGCAAAATGCAAAATTAAGAATCTTTCAAACTCGTAGTCTGAAGCAAAGAAGTTTTGTAATTTGTTGAAAAAATTGATTCGGTGGTAAACTTCTGCATCTTTCAAAACTTTGAGCTTACCTTGCAACCATTGAGAGTAAACGTTTCCAACATTATCAATTTGGGTATTCATTATCAATTTGGGTATATGTAGGTGGCATTGAGGGGGAAGAGAGTAAGAAGCGGAAAATAATGAAAAGTGGTAGAAACTTTGAAAAACAACTGTGTCGTAGGTCTATGTTCAAGTTTTCTTGAAAAGTACCAATTTCAGTACAAGCACTGGGTGGTGGTGTTAGGGGAAGGAGGAGGAAAGGGAAAGAAGACAGATAAGCTCTGATCTTATTGCTGTCAAATGAACTGAGCCATGCAGCTCCTATATTCTCCCATTTGCAAGTCCCTCAGCATATTCATGTTAGCAAGTCCTGGTCAAAATTTTTGTCATTCCGGCTCAATTCCAGCCATGCTAGCCCTATGTTCAAGTTTTGTCCACCCCATAGAATTTACACTACTCTTACATCTTTGACTTGTCCACCCCACAAAAATTTCAATATATTACCACACACTCGATGTGAATACTAGTGTTTCCTCAAAAATTCAACAATCCTTAATTGCAATTGTTTTACCTTAGGTAAGTACTCGTAGTAATAATTGTACTCACCTGTAAATATATACAAATTGTTTGAAAAAGAGTTAGTAACATTATAACATTACCATCTTTGAACCTAACCTTACCAATTTTGTTTTCCTCTGCGGAGGAACCATCGAATACTTTGCAACCCCCCCCCCCCCGCATTTATTGTTCTTGGTTTTAGGTGCATGGGTTTTTAAATGGGAGAATGCGCACTAATAAATTACAGTAGAGTGCGGGGTATTCGATAGTTGTACCTCCTTTACTAAATACTCTTTAACCGTTCTGAAAAGGATGGTAGCTGTGCTTTTTACCACAATGCATTGCAAACCTTACACCGCTAAAGGAAACTCAGGGAAGGTAACAGTTGGTAAAACTCTTCCTTGTACTAACAACACTGTGTGTGTCAATTTTGAGGCTTACAGATTCTAACTATGCAGTTTTATGGGCTATTTTAGACATTTTAGTGTTAGGAATTGTGAGTAAAAGTATAGGTCGTTATCTTTTGTGTGATAATTACTGTGAACTCCTCAACTAATCAAACCACCATCCTCCCTCCTCCCTCCAAAAAATTTCAATCCTACTTCATCAAGGCTGAAAGCATCTTCTCTGATGGCAGTACTTAAGCAATGCAGCACTGTACCTTCACTTTTCACCAAATGAGGAGCAGCAACTTTTGTAATATGAAAAACAGCCCTTGAAACAGAAAAAACAAAAAGGGATTTCTGTAAAAATAAGGGATTCTGGTTAAAATACAAGGTACACATTGAAGTTCTTACAGGCAATTACAAGAGAAAAAAAGTGGCAACCTTTAAATGATCACCCTGGTGAGCGAAGACTATTAATATTTATGTATACCTTGTGACAAAACTGATAGTGGTATATAAAAATATGATGATCAATATTCTTATAGTAAAAAAAATAATAATAATAATAGTAATAATAACTATAATTATAATAGTAATAACAATAACAGTATCTAGAAAAAATAATAACAATATTGATAACAAAAACAACAACATGTAATTAATAATAGTAACAATACAAAAAAATTACAGAAACTAACAATTTTCCACCTTGTGATAACAAATAAACACTAGGCAGGGTCACATTGTTCAAAAGACGATTAGCCCAAATAACTGTTAACAAAATCTATTGGTTGTCATGGTAATTACTGTGGATTACAGCTAACCCACCTTTGAGCAACTGGACCCAATAAGTTGGATTACCAAATATGGTATCAGTCCAACACACTTTGTTACAATATGTTGGGAAATCTCGTGTTTTCATTAAAGCTCTTCAAACTTTCAAGCTAAATAAAACTTTTAACTGTATATTACAAAAACTACTGAAAAAAATTGCCCATAAATTAACCCTTTAGCAGTATAAAAAAATTGTTGCAACAGTAAAATTTTTCATAGTTCCTTTTTTCTCAACAGGCCCTCTGACATTATGCGATCCTGCATAATCAACCCAAAATCGCATAATGCCGCATAATTCACAAAAACAAAACAAAAAGAAACAAAAAATAGCTTACTTTAAAAGATTTTCGTGATTTTTCTTAAATCTTAAACCCTTCCTTTTTTCTGCCATTAAATTTTGAAGCTGTTGGTTAAAAATAATCATTTTCAAAAGGATTTCCACAGTGTTTTTCATCACAGATTCATTTGTACAATTATCATTTGTTTCTATGAGCCTGCACAGGCACTGGTCAGCATTTTCATGTTATAAATGATTACTTTGTGTATGCAAAATGTAGTGTATCCAGAGCACGTGGCTAAGTGCAAATGGCATCAGGGGGTAAGCGAAAGCAATCAAGACAACTAAATCGAGTATTTTTAGGTGTTCAAAGCGACCAAGGCCAAGTGATGTGGAAAATAAAGAAGATGGTGAAGAGATGGCTGCAAAAAAAAGAAAGCTTGGTGAAAAAAATTGCATAATTTACCACATAATTAACCTCTAATGCCACATAATTTTCCATTTTTCATTGCATAATACCGGAGGGCCTGTCTCAAGGGTGGCAAATATTGATCATTAATTTTTGTTGATCTTTGCTATCTGGTAATAGCAAAATTATGAAATTATTTATTTAACAATCGATATTCAACACCCTAAGCATTTCTATTAATCGGAATAAAAATTTCCTTTTCTATAAAGCCAATCCCCTGCATTTTGTTCACAGCTTAACAGAATGTACCTCAAATTGGTGTTCATGACTTCATCAAAAACCTCAAGTGTAGTTTCCTCAAGAGATCCAAAAGGGAGAATACCAGCACTGTTCACCTGCAGGTAGGATTAAACACACTCAATTCAATCTGCTCCAACAATTTTTGTGAGAGTATCGTGGTTTATATATATCGATTTCTCCGGATATTTTTTCTTCGAAAATCACTAGAAAA
>JAOBRD021098606.1:0-11172 GCA_027575215.2 Hydrozoanthus sils | reverse complement strand
AGTTTCCACAGCGAGTGAGACAGCGCGGGATCGTAGGTGGCGGTTAATTGGTTTCCACAGTGAGTGAGACAGCGCGGTATTGTACGTGGCGGTTAACTGGTTTCCACAGTGAGTGAGACAGTGCGCGACCGTACGTGGTGGTTTACTAGTTTCCACAGTGAGTTAGACAGCGCGGGGTCGTACGTTGCGGCTAACTAGTTTCCACAATGTGTGAAACAGCGCGCAAACGTACGTGGCGGTTAACTAGTTTTCCACAGTGAGTGAGACAGCGCGCGACCGTACGTGGCAGTTAACTGGTTTCCACAGTGAGTGAGACAGCGCGGGGTCGTACGTGGCGGTTAACTGGTTTCCACAGTGAGTGAGACAGCGCGGGGTCGTACTTTCCACAGTGAGAGCGACAACGCGCGAGGTTTGTGCGTTCTGGCTGAACTAGGTTTCTCGATTAACGGTAGAATTAGTCTAAGATGCCATCTTTTTTCACTCATATTTTTCTCTGGTTGAACTGCATCGATATTCCAGTTACCTGACATGTTACCAGTAAACTGTGGTGTGTAGTCGTAAATGTCAGTAATCTGTAATTCTATGTCACTCAGCTAGCCTACGCCGGTCACTACTCGGCTAGTTTAGCTCAGTATAGTTATTATGAGTGACTTTTACCTTACTTGTTTATTTTAATGAAGCTTTCTAAATAATAAAAATACATTTGCCAAAGATTTTTCTGCTCGAATTCCTGTTGATTTATCAATCATTGGTTGTTAAGTGAGTGGAAACTTTTTAACAAACTGAGTATAAAAATGGCGCCGATCATAAATCGAGTGTGGGCGAGCAGCAAATGCTTTAGTTCTGAACTACCTGAGCCATATCCTCTGTAACTTAACTGCTGAAAAGGGCCATTAGTAAGTCAGATACACCTTTTTAAGAACAAACTTGATATAAAGAACTCTGAGGTTCATTAAATAAGAACGATTTAAGGACAAACTTAAGCTGATTTATTGAGAACAACTGAGTAAGAAATGGCATTGTCGACCGTGTATATACTATGTGCGACATACATTATAGAGGGGGGCGTACGAGTTTGCGGTGATGCGGTTTTGTGTCATTTTTGATGCGGTTTTTCGGAAATTCGTTTTTTTAACTTACGGTGCTGCGGTTTTGTAAGACTGAGCGGTTTGCGGATTTTATTAATTTTCTGCCACGATTTACGGTGAAAATGTATTTGCAGACCTGCTTAGTATCAGCCGTCTTGCTTTTGGTGGGTCTTTTCACGCTCAATTGTATTGCGGTTTTCTAACTTTTTTGTGCGGTTTCCAAGACCCTCTTATGCCCCCCTCATTATACATTGAAAGTTTCAGATACTCATTTATTTAATTGTTTATAAATGCTACAACAAAGCTTTCATTCAGTGATGTACTGTAATCTTGTAGATTCCGCTTGCCCATGGCAACTTTTATTTAGCGAAACGTTAATGGCATACAGATCCCTGAAAATTGAACAAAATAAGAACATTTTGAGACTTGTCCTAAACAAAAGAACGTTACATTAACAGGCTGAGCAAAATTTTATTAGTTCTTTAAAATGAAATAAAATGTACTTGTACTATCATTGATATTTTCAAGCCACGCAGATATTAAATAAGATTTTCATTAACTTTATATATTTTTAAAACATTTAGTGCCCCCTCTATAAGTTTTACCTCGAGAAGCTTGAGAAACTAAGTTGGTTCGTTGCATGTAATTAAATCGCCAAACAAAACCACAAACGGCAAGGAAGCGCAACTCATTTGATTCACTAACATTTTAGCTCCTAGCTTCTTTTGACCTCTTAGGGCTTCACGGCAACACCGAGTTTAAAAATTTAGTAGAGATGATTAAAACAACAATGATAATGATATAAGGAAAAATGATATTTCTGACACTTGAGCTTCGTGAAACTGGCAGAAATAGATATTTTGCCGGCATGGACCAGAGGACTGGGTCCAGTTGTCAGATGGGAATTGTGGGTAATTCATTGTATAAGTATTGAACTGTTAGAGATTTGAATCAGTCTAGGTTCAGCTTTTAGCCAACTCTTTGTTCTATTATTCCCTTAACCTCCATGGGGGAATAGCACTTGCATTGGGTTTGGAGAATACGTTCCCTTTTTTCCCAAAGGGTTTTGGGTTTTCTTATCCAGCAAGTGTCTAAAATTTTATCAGGTAAATAACTTTAAAAGTCAGTATTGTCAAGTATGCAAGATCTTGCTGATACTTCGGTGAGAATTTGTGAATTGCCGTTTGCCTTTTACGTATCATACTTAAATTTTCCCAACCGAGTGCATTTCGAAGAAGAGATGAGCTAATTTGGTTATTTGATTTTGTATATTGCCGGGCTCTGGCTGCGCGAATTTGCAGCCTTTGAAGTTTCTCTCTGCCCACTTATGCCATACATCACTGAAGTACTCCAAATGAGGCTGGATGAGTGAATTGTAAATCTTTATACCAGTGTCTGTGGACAATAAAAACCATAAAGACCATCGGTGGAAGAGCAGTTCGCTACAACGCCTCGCACTAGCCGACGACCATTCATTCGACTGTTAATGACGGTAATGAAAGGAAAACTTTAACTAGAGTGTAGGTCTCCCGAAACTACCGAGAACTATGTAGTTCAACTTTAAACTTGAATTTTATATCGTGTATGGGGTAGAATTAGGAGATCAAACACTTGAACTGATGGCTTTTATCCAAACCCACACTTTTCCAGTTCCATTGTAAATTCCTTTACTGCATGTTCCTTCCCCTTAGTTCATCGATTTAAAGAAAAATCGCCGCTCGGTGGAGGAAATATAAAATTATTGGTTCTCTCAGTAAGAGTCTTTTTTTTTATTTCATGCGTCAGTTTGTGAGAAACGACACTGTAAAAATCTATTTAAACTTCAAGAACCTCTTGGGCCTATATTGTCAGCTTTATTGGCTGTCTTCCTTGCTCAAGTATTGGTCAAGTGTTATTTATACATCATGGAAATTGTTTTTAATCCAGTGTAAACAGAAACAAAAACTTAAGACCGTATAGCGTTTTGCTTAAAGTTGCTAAATGAAACAATATGGCTTCTGTTGCATAACAACAGTAGCCACAAAAAAAGTTTAACACTTGCTCGTAATTTATGATAATTGTATGCGTTCATTGATGTAAGCAGCTCCTGAGGTACTTACAGCTTCGAGACCTTTGTTAGGCATGCCACAATGACAAGGCATTTTTTAAGGCCAGTTTATGGTAGAAACCGAGCTTTGGCGGTGAAGCGACAACATATTGAACTCACATTAGGGAGCTTAAGATACTAGAACGGCAACATAGGAGCCTTGCACACTTGTACTTCTTCAGTTCTTGCTTGTCATTTTCGATTAAGTTTGGCTATTTTGCTTTCTTTTTTGTCCGAAGTTACGCTTTGTGGACAGAAAAAGATAAAAGGCTTTCTTCTTAAAGGTAAAAAAAAGGTTGCCAAGATTTTTCTATAGGTCGTCCTTGAATTCGTAAAACCTTGAGTTCAGAACTCAGCTTTTCAGTACATGTTGCGGTTTTCAAAAGGACGGCGCGTTCCTGCGTATAGCTATTGTATTCACTATTGTTTTCGACGCCGTCGTTGTTGGCGTTACACATTAATAATTCTAATTTTAGGGAGTTTAATATATAACGAGGACGCAACAACGAGGACAGCGGCTTTCAAAAAACACCTAATTCCCTGCTTGTCCTTTTCGATCATGTATGGGTAGTTTGCTTTCTCTTTTTACCGACTCAGCTTTATAAGCAGAAAAAGATTGAAATATTTTTTAAAGGTAAGTGAAGGTCGACAAAATTTTCTGCAGGTCGTTCCAGCATTCGTAAAAACTTCAAAACTAAGCTTTTTAGACGACAGTGTACAGGTGCCCAGATTTTCTGTGCTAATGAAGGGTTCATTTATTAATTTTCTGTGATTTTAATATATTGTACACTTCCACAAAATATCCACACTCCACAATAAAACAGTTAAAAGGGAAATCTTCCGGAATTTTTACTATTTCCATTGCGCTTGAGCTCTCCATTAATTTCAACCCATTTTTCGATGAGTCTAACTTTGACTGTTGTCTGTTGTTTACATTTCCATCGCTACGGTTCAATGATGGAATTCATTGAATCCCAGTAATTGATCGGATGTATTGCTTAAGTTTTAGTAAGTGGCTGTTCATTTGCCCAATCTCGCCTTGTGACCATTTTCTTTATGGTTGAGTTTTCATATTAGATCTCGTCTTAGCTACTAAAAGGTTTTGCAAGAGTGACAAAGCATTCAGGGGCCTAGATTCAGCTGGTATGTATACATTGTGTAATACACACCAGGGCCGTAGCAAGCCTTGGAAAACTAGGGAGCAAAAATTAAGCGCCAAAGGCGCGATTCTTCAAGGGGGGTTCGGGGGCATGCTTCCCCGGGAAATTTTGAAAAAAGATTGTTTCAAGACGTATTTCCTGGGTTTTAAACACCGTTTGAAGCAAAGTCAGAGTGTCTAAAACTTATACAATGTTTTCTGTTTTCGCAGACTTTCGATGGGTAATTTGAAGAGTGAGTGTAAAGTGAAGATCAAACAAAACAGCAAACGGCATGAGCACATGGTTTAGGCCTTGAGTGTTGCGTACAATTGTATCGAACGCAATCGCTGATGTGCTCTTCTGGATACAAGCTGGACGCACCTCGACCCGTAAGTCACTTGATCACAAAACTTTTCGATTATTCAAGTCGTTATGTATACAGAAGCTACTTTTAGTACTGGAGCATCCCGTTTTCAGACATTAATTTTCAAAAAATTTTCGTCTCAATAATAGAAAAGTAATACTTTTGTACGAGAATATTTCGTTAGAGCTTTCGACTTGTCTCCGGTTAAACGTGATAAGAATTATTAAGCATGCGTGTTTACACGTAGTAAACCAAAAACGATTCATTACAGAACACCAACAAATTGTTTCGAAAACCCTTTGGGCATCTAAAAGGACTACTGATCTGGAATATTGTTTTTGGTCTGATTAAGCCCTCTTTTCCCTCAGTAACCCGCTGGAAGTTGGTGAAATCTAAAAGTGGACTGATGGACCAGTAATTTATGCTTTTATGGTCGGTAACAACTTATTTCTCTGAAGCAGTCAGTAGTCACAAAAGTTGGGGAAAAACTGGGGGTGGGGGGGTGCGGGGGGATGCAGGGGGTACGGGCCCCACCGGCCCCACCCCTCGCTACGGCCCTATACACATACTTAATCAGCCATTGTAATAAAGAAGAAGTGCATATTACAAGACCTAAAACTGAGAATTGCCAAGGATCAACGGCCTTCTTCACTATCAGAGGATTAATTGATGTTAATTAACTAATTAATTGATATCCCAGTCCGAGAACAGTTTTTTAAAAAACATAATTCTTTACAAAGTTTAGCTAGGGGTTTTGTCAAAACACCTCCAATACTTTTCTCAGCAAATTAAAGCCTTCTGTTCTTGTGCAACTCATTATCATGAAGTGGTTGAGTAACCGCAAATCAAATAACTTAAGGGATTCAAACTCTTTTCTCAGCAAATTAAAGCCTTCTGTTCTTGTGCAACTCATTATCATGAAGTGGTTGAGTAACCGCAATTCAAATAACGAGTAAAGTGCAATGATTTTTAACTGCTATTCAAGACAATTTTTAAAAACCTGTTTGACATTGCCTTTAAACAGCGGAATAAAGTAAAATCATATCATTCGACAGCCTGCCCTAGGACCGAACTTGAACAGTGAAAGTAAATTTTGACTTGAAAGGAATCTAAACCATAATTGATAATGACTACACCTAAGAGTTACAGAAGTACTGTACTTACTATAATTATCTAGCGGGACACGAGTCATTAACGACTAAATTTCAAGTGCTTTGTTTAATTTATCGTGTCGGAATAACAGTGATTCAAACTCTATTGTAAGCAAGCAACCCATGAATGACGAAGAAAATCTGAACTAATCTATGGCGTCTTTTAGTTGGGTTTATCACTCAAACAATTTTAAAACTGAGTTCATTTTTCCCTTTTTTCTTTGGCGTCTTTAACGTGTAAAGGTTTGGCAAGGGCAAGGGTTTTCCCGTTTTGAGTTGATGAGTTAAAACCCTAACCGGCATACCAAAACGGCCGGCGATTCTACAATACGTACTCTAGGATCGGATCATGCAGCCCTCTTGAAACCAAGTATAAAAGTGACCATTGTTTCGAATTGTTTTGCTGGCCTTGAAAATAGATTCAACTTCATGTTGTTGTTACACTGAGCAGGTCTAATAACCTTAAATCTAGGAATGACTTACAATCAACCGCCGAAGATTATTAAACTTGACCATCAAATATTTTTCAAAACACCCCGCGAGTATACAGTTTGCCAAAAATTTCTCGGGGAAGCATGTCCCCGGACCTCCGTAGAGGCTTGCGCAATCAGCGCTCGCTTAAGTCTAGCTCTCTACCCCCAATCACTATGAACTTCCGCCGGCCATTTTATTTCGAACTATTTCTCCTGCCTGTTTTTAAATAACTCGTCCATTTAACCAAATGTCGTGGGTATTTGAAAAAATAACTCGGAAAAGGAAATGTTTCGGGGTTGGAAAGTTTCTAAAACACGGAATGATAATATAGTTATAAATTATATAGCATGACTTCAAGAATAGAAATCCTAAGTGAAATCTAAAGCAAATACTACATGCTTTTCTGAGAACCTACATGACCAAAACATGACACTGGTTGAATATGTAATCAGGTAATCCGGTTGAGTACAGTTTGGAGCAATTTGTGGTAACTTGCCTAATTATAATACACGTCAGTATTTCTGGACCCATTGCAGTCATATATCCGGCCACAGGGATCGAACGAAGGTGATTAATAATAGTAGTCAATATTTATCCGGCTGCGAAAAATCCAATATTCAATGTTAAGCGAATGTCTGTGAAAAATAGAACTGCTTGACCATACTACATATTTATTTTGTAAACTTTTACGTTTGTGACAGCTCGTTGTATAAATCAACAAAAGTATCAAAATGAATCTTCTTTCTACGTGTAATTAAGGTTTCTTGATAACCCTGTGCATGTAGGTATATTGTTTCCTTGGAGAATGTAGTATTTCCGAGAAAAAAAAACCGGACAAAGCGCGTGCAAGCCGATTTATTTTTAGTTTTTTTCAATAATAAAAAAAAAGTTTTTTTCCAGATTACCACATAGCATACGCGCGACAAGAAATGACGCATTAAGCTGTCTGTCTCTTAATCTAAAGATATGGCGACAGTTTCTGTAGGCCTGCTGGGACAAAACAAGTCAGTTTTTAGTCAATATTACATTGGGTCAAGTTGTGACAGCGTGTATTGGCCCCACCGTTCGAGCAGGAACATTACGCAGCACTTTGTGTGTAACAATAACAAGCCCCTCCGATCCTCTAGCAAGCTAGGCCAACGAGGCCGTATATATCAAGTGCACAAAAATACCTGGACATAGCGTCACTGGGTCTTCACTTGATCGCGTCTACTCAACCAACAGTGAAATCCTTGAAAGCAAAGGTACGTTTTGTCAAATTTTTATCCTAACTTTTTTTCTGCAAGAAGCAAATATTTCACAGCTTTTCGTTTTCTGCCTAAGACTCGAGTTTTACGCCATTTGGGTTCTTGAGTGCTACGAACGCAATTTTTTTTTTATCAATCTCCAGAAAAGAACGTTAGACACCGGCTTGTTTTTTTCCCCTTCCAGCCTAACTAGAAAGGCAGAATCACTCTGATACAAATTCTCGAAAATTTTCTGAGTTTGCAGTTACCTTTTAACAATGATAATTGCTTTATTTTTACAAATGCTCACTTCAGTTTATTTGATGTTTAAGTGGAAGTCAAGGCTTTGAATGAAATTATTGAAAACTGTTAGCGTTTTCGTCATTTCCTTCAGTTTTCCTGGAATTATGGTTAGATTTCTCATCAGTTACGTATAAACCGACAGTATCATTCACTCTGTTGGAGAACACGGAAAACGCTGCTGCCATGATATCGGAAGACTTTTCTAATGACAGATAGTGAGAGAACAGTGGCCGTAAATTTCGAGCCAACGACAAGTATTTCATTAGGTCTTACCAAAACGATCCTCATTTTTCAATTGAAGTTAAGGTCAAGGTTTTTCATAACAAATGTCTGGAGGAGTCTTCATTGTTGACGTATTTAGCGAGTCTACCTTTGGCGCTCACAAAGGTTTTGCAAACCGGCTATATTATCGATATCATAGTTTTCGCTACAAGGCGAAAATCGTTAACAAAACGAATAAAGGAAGGTCTTTGAGTTCCGGACAAAACATTAATTATAGCGCAAAAATGGGGATTCGTATCTAAACATAAGGTACTATTCTACTAATTCTGAATTGCATGGATGGATATTCCGGCACTTTTGAAGACAGACTTGGACTTGAAAGCTAAGAAGAAAGCTCTTTGACAGTTTTAGTCACTCACCTCCGATACAATATCTTTCGTTTCTTTTTACATGACACATATACATAAACGTAATTTATGTGTCATATTTTCTAGCGTTTCCAAAGACTATCGGGGACAAAAATAGATGTTTGTATATTTGTAGGAAGTCAAGAGACGACGCCAGCGAGCATCAACTGTTTAGCTCAAAAAACTTTCACAGCAGAATGCAATAAAACTGGTTTCTTAGTGTTGTTTTTCTCACACAAACTGAAAGAATTTTGTACCAATATCCAGTCATTTCGCTCCTTCCCTTTTGTAAAAGAGATTTTTTAAAAAAAATCGAGCGCCAAAGTTGAAAGATTTCGAGAAAACTGCATGGCTAAAATTTATATATTGTACTCTCACTGTCGAAGTTTGGTTCGGAGTTAGTTGTTTCGCAAAGCAAACTAAACCACGTAACCTAACTTTTCCAATATCAGATATTTTAATAGTAGCTTTCTTCAACTCCTCAGTACAACATATATAAACATAAAACTGATTTACATGCGAGCCGGTCCGAGACAGGATTGAGATAACATTTCGGTGTTGCCTGAATGGCCGGTCCCCCGCTCCTAAGAAGAGTTTTTAAAATGTGTAATTGTTTTAACATGGCGTACGATTTTAGTTTAGTATTGGTGACTCCAAAAGTTATAAATCTACATTACAGTTGCTCAGTTTGGTTCTTTTAAAAATGATGCAAGAGTTAAATCGTTTTTGGAATTTTTTTTTTAAAACTCCTGTTTATATATGTGTCACCCACGTTACTGAAAAAAAAAGAAAAAAACATGCACTTTCATTCATTATCGTATGTAAAACAATTGTTTTTTTAATCATTTTTCTAGACTTTTCAGGTCTGCATACACACAGGAAATGGGTAGAAATAACCCACAAAAAAACCTGCGTCTTCAGATGCAGAAGGCCGAAGTTTTGACCGAAATAGAACTTCCTGAACTGAAAACACCTGCACAGTCTCAACGAGAGGCAAAACAGGAGCAGTTGATTTCTGAAATTAAATGGCTAATCAGGCGAATAAATTGTAAAACTTTAGAGGAAATCAGTTCCTATGAGTCACACAAGCTCTCATCGAAGAAGTCTGTGTTAAAGAGCGCCTAAGTTCAAAGTACCGCTAATAAAAATAGTCTGTCGGCGAACTGAAGCAAAATATTAACAGATTCCAGCGTGGAACTGGAGGAACTAAATTTCAAAATTAGAGTTCTCGCTGGAAATTGTGAATATTCGAGACGTGCACTGAGAGTCTACTTGAACACAAAAAGTTTTTTTAAAGTGTTTGTCACTTTTAAAGTGAATATTATTATTATCTTGCACATTTAGTCTTTACAATTATATAGTTAATTAAAGATAGTGTTTGTCGACAATTGTAGATCTTTGTTGAGCAAAAAACAGTTACGAGTTTCACGAAGAAAATCTCTATTGAGTTCGAATTCGTTGTAAGTATCTTTCAAGGGTATTAATACTTTGCACTACAAAATGTGTCGCTTGAAACTCATTATGTGCCATGCAAAAATTGACTGCTTTTGAGTTCGACACACACATGCATACAGTTTTTGTCCGAGTTTCTTTAATTTTTTTTTAAAAACAGGCTTATTCTTATTTCCTCTTCTTCACAATAAGCCTCCATTTAGATTAGCAAATACTTGACTAGGCTCAAAGTTTGTATTTTATATTAACAGCTTCATCCTCAACATTTTATCACTTTTCTTATTTCCGTTTGTTCCAGAGTATGAAAGCCTGCTGTTATATACTCAAGTTATCTTAGATATTTAACCGAGAGCCATTCAGTAACTGTGGAAAGTGTGTCTACATCCTACAATAAGTTAACCCTTATCACGCAAAAATATAATATCATATGTATGGCACGAAACTGTGGCAAACACCAATTCAGCGCATCAGTATTAGGAAAAACGCAAAGTTATGTAACATGACTTCCCAAAAACAAATGTAGATGTAAAGTTTTAAACTTTACTTTACAGAGAAATAATAGATGGGGGAAAAAAACTTGGAAACGAGGCTGGACGTCTACCATACTTTTCGTTGGAAAGTTTCAAACCTTCCTATCTCCGTTGAACTGCGGCCAATCTTTGTGAAACATCGTAGTTTTACTGCCATCAATGCGCTGAAATCATCTCTAGACTCGACTTCCCGATAAACTAAGTATATCTTATGCCATGCTGGCGTGATAACGTCATAACGGTCTATAGTCGCCAAGTAAGAACATTGGCAGTACTGCACATGTCTGCATGCTAATGATATTTATTGAAATAGTCAATAGAATGGCACTGCGGCCTCACGGACTGAGCCTGCGTGCTGTTAGATTAACATAAAAATCAATTACTGTATACACTCTAATAAGCCCCCGGGGGCTTATTTGTTTTTTGACTTTCCAGACGGAAGGCTTATTAAAGGATGGGGGGCTTATTCAAAAACAGCAAAAGACAGAAACATTAGATAAAGTCCGGTTACCAAACTCGTTTAATAACAATTGTGTTCCTCTGGCGTTTTAATCAGCACTTTTCAAAAACTTATTAAGATATAACCGTTGATAAAATGTATTTTCGATTCAGGACGCCTTTATTTTATCCTCGTCGTCTTTACGTTTGGAGGGGGAGGAGGAGGAGGAGGTTAGGAGACTGAGGAAAAGGAGGAGAGGAAAGTAAGGAAAAGGTGAGGAGTGTTAGAGAA
>JAOBRD021098605.1:0-27814 GCA_027575215.2 Hydrozoanthus sils | reverse complement strand
GGGAGGGTTTGTGCTTTCGTGCCCATTAAACATATCCAATGTACAAACGAAAGCTTAGCAACTGTATGAGCTCAAAGGAGAAGCTCTCTGCGATCCTTGGTTATATATTTTGCCGATACCTCTTTTCTGCTGCCATTCGGTTGTGGGTCAGATATCTTGTCAAGCGATTGCTCATGAGAGGATGGTGGTGATGACTCGTGGCAGAATTTGGTGGAATCGTTCTCATCAACACATCTGTAAGTGTATTTTTCTAACCACGTGTCGCGTCGTTTATGGCTGGTGTTGCGGTAGAGCCTTTGTACTGAGACAACACGAAGAGCAAGGCTTGCAAACCTTCCTTTGTTTTCATTTTCAACTTGGGGACACTGTGACATCTCAGCATCGTTAGAGTTGTTTGCTACAACAAAGTAGGACACTTTGCGAACCAGTATTTTTACAGATACCGTGATTTATGACAAAAAAGTAGTCTTGTTTACAAAAACTAAATGCATTCGCTCTACAATTCTAGGAAGAAAATTTAAATCTTTCGCTTGTATAGTTAATTACAGTATCTTTAAACTGCAAATATCTACGACTTTATCAGAGAACTTTGGAAAGCTTTCTCGACAATCTTGTACCTTGGTGACGTACAGTGTCAGGCAAAATAGTCAAAGTCTTGCAGAACGTGCAACATGTTCAAGGAAAAGGGTGGGAGATTTCGCGCTCTTTTTGAAGGTTGCTTGATTCGTACCAGTCGTCATTGAGCCGAAATCAATTGTGGAAATGCACAAAGCGGTTTGGAACCCTGTCGCTAATGAACAATAACTGTTTTGTATTTTTTTAAAAATTTCAGCAGCATGTACAGTTTATGCCTGTAATTGTTTAAATTCATCAGTTTTCCGTTTGGATGTGTATCATTGTGGCATCGTATGGAGAGAGTTACTTTCGGATAAAGTCGGTCAAGTCAGGACCAAAGGTACGAATTAACTAGCTATGGAGGCAGATACGTTTCATAAAAGGAAATGCAACTATTGTAAACTTCAATAGAATAACGACAATTTTTTAAACTCTTACGTAATAAGTTCTGAAGAATGTTTAAAAATCGCACATCATGGACTTGAAAATCAAAGAAGTAGTCCTTTGGGACAGAACGCAAGTATATTTTTAAAAGCCACTTAGTATCTTACCCCTTTCTTATAAAAGCCGTTCTGTATATTATCTATTGTTATTGTAATTATGTTGCTTACTCTCGCTGTACTGTGTACACCCCTGTTGCCATTGCATTAACACTGAACTGAAGAGGGCAGAGATTTTCGCCGAAACATGTCTAAAAAATGCACTAAAATTTTTCCTTTATTTATTGAGGTTTACAATAGGTTTCCTATGCAATCGTCTATTTTGAAATGCAAATAACTTGCTAATTAAGATGATTCTTTGTTGCATGTGGCATAAAATCTCTACACCTTCTCTTGTTGTAGTTAGTGTTAAAGAGAACGTTCAAAATGGATATTAATTGATTTTACAGTTTACTTCTTGTTTTAAAAGCACAATGAACAAAAATATTATGCTTCTCAACTGAAACGGCATTAATTTTTGATAACGACTATCGTTAGCTTCTGAAAGTTTAACCCATTTACATTACAGAAAAAACGGCTTTGCAAGGATGAATTTTGGCTGGAATAATTAATACCCAATTCCATCGGGCGGATGAATTGAAAAAGGACAACGTCCAAAATCTGCAACTGTAATCGCAGCTTACACAGCCAAATTAATCCTTGCCTTGGTTGAATTAAATTTTACCCTTGCTAAATTTCCTTACCAAGCCGCTTTTTCTGTAGTGTTAATGGGGCTTTAGTATACTGGACCGTTTACAAGTTAGAAAACGTTTCGCTAACTTTCATAAGTTACTTATTGTGTACTATTTAAATCTACAGAACGTAAATAAAGAAGAGGAAAAAGTAAAACTTACTCAAGATGCCGTGCATGTTTCTTGCCATCATATTCCCTCATGGAACATTTTGAAAAACTCACTTTTGTCCGATGCAGCAAATTATACGAAGAAGATCTTCCGAACTCATTGCGCGCTGCAATTTCCTTAGGTTTGTGTAAGGCTTTCTCGTATGTACAGCAAGAATCTCACATGAAAGTGGCATCTATTTCTAAATTCTTATAGTTTAGATTTTTTAAAGATGCAAAATGCTTGTGTTACGTTTGTCGGATGGCGACACAGTAGCCTTTAATAGCGGTTATAGCAAAAAAAAAAAATCATTTTGACATTTTGTAATCTACAGAGCGCTTACAAGAGGAAAACAGCCATCTTGTTAAACGGTTGTTCAAAACCGACGTACGTACGACTTGAACCAAAATAGAATTTTCTGAAAAATCAGGTATGTATATAATAATCATCTTTTCGGGAGATTCTATAAAACATTTGGTTACTCGTTCTATAATCACAGATTTCATATTAACATTCTAACATTCAGAAGAACTTAATTAGTATCATTCATAAAACATGTCTATCTAATTCTTTTAACTTGCAGGGTTTTAAAGGTTCTTGTGTAGTTACATTAAGCAATTTATGTAAGTGTGGGATAAACAAACTGAATTTTAAAGAAAGTGAGACGAAACCGTTGACAATTTGAAATAAAGTTTTCGAGCCAACGACGAAACGTCGCTTGAGGAACATGACTTTTTGTGACAGCTAAGATTTTATTAAAGAATATAGGATTATTTTAACCATGGAAAAGTTTTCCGAAAACTATAGCGGTTTGCCGTGTTGCGAAGAAGTCAACACAACGAAAAGTCGCCGTAAAAGTTATAATAGTTTGTGTGTTTAATTATGGTAACACAACTCTAATCCCGTGTTACCGGCTACTCGATGATAGTTCTACAACAAAACATCACTTTATATACAAATATTTTGAAAAAGCATTTACAGTGTTTGTTTGCATGGCTTTCGTAAAACAGAAAGAACTAACTTAGAACTTAAAAGGTATCAACTCTATAATGTACGTTTACCGTTGTAAATGATAATATGAATTTTATAGATTGAGTCGATATTGTCATCTCTTAATTTTAAGAAAGTGAACTGCCTTCTAGTATCCTACAGCAATATCGCTATACTTAAGCCCGCCGCACACTTTAGCGATAACATGCGATTTTTGTCGCATGCAATCAATAAATCAGTTCAATTTTAAATTTCATTTACGCCCTCTGTGCACCCGCACACGAGTGCGACTCCCAGCGATTTGCCTCACTCGAGAGTCTTTAAACGGCGCCTGTTAACTTTCATACTGTAGCCGCATTAGTTTTATCTTTGTGTGGATACGACGTCGAAGGAGGAGAAGGCGTACACGCAATGTTTGATCGAAGCAATGGCTTTTGAGAACAGACGAACAAAGTGTTTTTAAGAATCTTCAAAAGGAACTAACTTGAAAGACAGAGAGTTTAAGGCAGTTTTCACAATATCTCCAAACTAATTTGACTCATTGATTCGGGTTTTAATTTAGAGTCGTCTATCCGAAAGATTGACACCTTTATACGTAAAGCAATGACGCATTTTTCCTTATATTATTGGAAAAATCTCCGGCTATTTTGAGCGACGTCACGTGGCTCAATATTGGTTTCTTATTCTTGGTAGTTTGAGATGCATGTTGTGGCACATTCACCACACACACTTTTGCGAAAAGAAGCAAAAACCTCCGACAAACTGCGATCACTTTCAAAAAATATCAAACACGTTTGATCCAAGCGATTACTATAATTGCATCGCAGGCCCCCGCACACGGTGCGATCAAGAAGCAATGTGGTGCAATTTTGATTGCATGCGACGGAAACTGCATGCTATCGCAAAAGTGTGCGGCGGGCTCTATCGACACCTCTTTGTTGTATATTCATGTGAAAGTAAATTCATCCTGTTTTTAGCGAACATTATGGTCTAGTTGTAGGGGCAGCGAATGGTGAATCCGAGACGGTCCGAGATGCCGAGGCGGCCTTTTTAAAAGCCGAGCCCAAGACTTTAGAAAGCAATGAGCGACACGTCACATTACAAAAATCCGAGCAAAATAGAGATTTCGAGCTCAGAGAAAAAAAAACAAATTAGAAGACTTAATTGAGACATGGCAAAAAAACGACCAGAAGAAGAACCAGCCGTAATTTGCCGATACTTAAATTTTCTAAGGGATCATTTGCTCCCTCTGTTGCGTACTGTACACAGATACGTAATTAATTTTTTTTCATTCAGGCCTAGGTACAGACTAAACTCCTTTTTTTATATAAATAAAAACTTTTATTATTTTGGGCGAGGTTAAATATTCTTAAATGTTTTAAGGATTTCATTCTCTTATGTCCTTAGTAATCGTAAGTGCTTGGTGTGAGGGCGTTTTTTTAAAAGAATCACTTTATAAACTTGAGAACAAAGGAGGCTTGGACAAAATTACTGTTTGTACTCATTTGGTTTCTTCGCATACGCAAATATTCCGGAAGCTTTAAGCTAAAGAGAAATCAAATGAATGAACCCTTGATTCTGTGCCGCAATCAGTAACAAAACAAAGTTCTCGCGTCGATCAGCTTTGGTTGCGTTCTTAATTAGCATGTTCTTAAATTCTGGTCGATTCCAGCCAGCCGTTCTTATAAAAAGGGTTCTTATAAGAGAAAAGAGTGCAACAAAACAAGTTTACTTTAAAACCTTACTTTAGCACAATATATACCTCTAGTGCACTGCATGACCGCGAAAATGCCAAAAATCCCTTCTCTTGCCTAGGGTCTTCTACTCCTGAAATACGAGAAAACACGAGAGAAAAACAGTGCTTGTCGAAAGACAACGAGTTCAGGTTTAAAAAAAAAGCAACTTGAGTTTTAAAAATTGGAAAGTATATTAAAACAAGATATATAATAAAAATATACTAAAACAAGCCAGGGAGGTCTTACAAACACGAAAATGCTAAGTCCTCCACAAACATTCTGTAATCTTTGTTGCATCTTCCCGCATAACTGATTTCTTTCATTGCAGCCATTCGGTCTTATTAATTAACATTATAATGATCAGATTATAGTAAATGCCAGTAGAAAACTGATTTTGCCAAAATGTATCACATCAAATTATATATCGCAGGATAAATTTAGGAAACCCCTTTCGGGATAAGAACACATTTTGGAGTTTGCAGCTAGTTGGTGTTTGTTTGTTTTCTTGTTTTGTTTTATTTTATTTATGTTTGTTTATTTCATTTGTTTTGATTTTGGTATTTTTTTCTTATTGATCTTTGAATCTCACATTTGGCAGTATTTCTATCAGCACGCAGCGTAAAAAGCTATACAACTAACTTCTTACCCGTTTCGTGCTCTCATAAGATTTTGTTCAAGCCAATTTTTCAAGGTAACATTAATGTCAATCGTTCTTTTAAGATTTTTATCAAACTTTAACTCATTTTTGGCAGCTCGTAATTAAACCATACTTTGCTCAAATCAGTTGTCAGCTGTTTTATTAAACATGCGTGTTTGATTATACTTTTGTCGTTGCATGTACTGGCCGGCGATGTTGGTGATCTCTTAATTTTTTTCATTCTCTCTCTATCATTTCTCTGCATCTTATCTGATTTCAACGAAAGCTCCTACTTTATAATTACACGATGCTAGCCATTGAAGGTAACTGTGTAAAGGCAACTCTGCTGGTAAATCAGTTAATTGTCAGGTCAGTTTTCATCGTCTAAGTTTCTTCACACTAGCGGCGAGCAAAACCCCGGCTTTGACAAAATATATGTTCAGCTTTCCTTGAGTTAAATGTAAGATTGATTTTATCTCTGACCTTATAATACTATGTAAATATCGTCTCCAAATCTCTTTAGAACAGCAAAAGCTGCTAGCTACAGCATCTCCTTCATATAACCGCCAACTGCCTGCAAAAAGAAGGCTTCGTCGTCAGTCCAGCAAGCAATATTGTAATGAGTCGATCAAGCTGATTTTTCCAATTTGTTTAATTTCTCTAAAGGTGCAGTTGACGAGTTAGTAATCTTACGGAAAAGAGAAAGAACCAAACATCTGCTGTCTATACCTAAAGCTCCATTTCGATCAATAAAGCTTCAAAAACTAAAAATTGAACGAACCACAACAAAAATTTAAATAAATATTTTGTACTTTGTTCGTCAAGCCAAAAATAAAATCTTACACAGTGCTATTCTCAGTTATGGAAAAACTATTGAAACTCAATTATAATCACCTTAGGCACAGCTTTGATTTTTGATTTTCACATGGGGAGTCTAATGCAAAATAATTTTAAAATGTGCTCAGACAATAGAGTTTTCCGATTATAGTTTGAGTTCTACGCTTGAACTAGACCTAAATTATCGTTATTTTGACCTAACCTTCTATTAGTGTCACAACTCAAGCACTTTAGGTTAGTTTCGGAAATGAAAACTTTCGAGTTTTAATTTTTTTAAGCTTAAAAGCTTGGTTTTCTCCTACATGAACCAGTCAAACAAGAGATCATGCAAGTTCCTTGTGCTATCGTCTTTGATGTTTAAGAAATTGCAACAGAGCACAAACCAGTTTTACATCTATATAATTTTCATCATACGATTCCAATTTTCGACGGACTACTATGAAGAATTAAAATTTATACGGCAAGGTTTTTGAAACACAGTTTTCACCTTGTCTATACTTAGTTTTAAATTACTTATTACCTTTTAGAAGTTCAAGTTTCGCCTCGAGGTTTTCTGTGCGAAACATGCAAAGCAAAACAGATTCGTTTTTAATGTTCGGTTTTTCAAGTATACATTATAAGAGTCCCGGTTTCCGCAAGGCATTACATTCGGGAAATATTAATTTTATTTGATTATCTAGTATTTCAAAAGCGTGTTTTTGCCTGAAAAATTTCATCCTATGAATATCATCTTCTAAATAGGTCGATGTCACCTAAACTAGATTGATCTTTTGATTGATTCTAGGATAATGAATTTCTCGGAAGGACCGTTTCGCACTAATTTAGCCTGAGAATCATTTTGACATGATCTAGTTTGCGTAAGTATACCAGTGTTTAGCTGCGAGGTGATAACAAACAACAGATTACCGGAGACAGCTTTTCCAAGTATCCCAGTGGTTGAAAATATTCAAGGTAAGTACTGCTAATTCGGCTCCAAATTGTTGACATTTCTATTTTTAATTTCATGATTGGGCTCGGCATATCAAACAACAGTTATCGATTGTATTTCTTTTTAACTAAACAGCATCAGCGAATATCAAATCACATACGACTCAAATGTCTTATGGATAGCCCAAAACAACAGTTCAGTTAAGATTGCTGATTGAATTAACTCAAATTTTTGGAATTCGAGGCTTTGGAAAAAAAAGATCTAAACTAGTCTCTTTGTCTCAAATAAAATTTACAGAACACGGTCCTCGATCAAACTCACCTGTCTTTCAGTTGTTTTTTTTTGAACGTTTGTTACAAGTTCAAATTCCTTCCACGTGGATTTCTTGAGATGACTTACCACGATTCTTGATAACACGGACTACGCCATTGCTTCGCTTTGTAATCGGGAATTCTTTTCAGCTGATTACAGTTAAACATTACAAAAAAAACATTTCCTTTGGAAAGGTTCATCGCTTAATTTTGCTAGCGTAACCGCTGTCATTTTCTCGCTTTTTGCTTCGTATTTTTCATTAAAGGAACAATAGCGAATTTATGTTAGTTAAGCCACATAAGTAAACTTTAATAGTTTATAAAAACCAAAACAATGCAAAACACCTGATCGATTTTAGAAGCCAGCGTTTTATTTGAACGAATGAGAAATGCAAATGAGGGTCACAATTAAAAAGATGGTTCTGAATTAATCCACGAAGACAATGTGGAATTTTGCTGCTTCCAAAGTATTTTATGCGGTGATCAGTTTTCTTACACAAACGCAAATGTTTGTCTTCATGCATTCGTGTTTGGGCAGTTTAATTGAGGAGTAAAATGGGATCTAACATGGAGCCTGGTTGTGTTCACTCCGGTATGTGGTAGACTAACTCAGAATCGTGTGATTTTTATCAAGATTTCTCAAAAAGGGCTTTTTTTATCATGTGTTCAAACAACTGTTTTATGCTTTTAGGAATTTTGGAGTTAAAATCAGACTATTTTTTGAAAAAAGACTCTTTTCAGAACTAGACACGTACAATTAGGTCGAACAAAATTTAAACAAACTTGGACACTATTTTTACTCCCAAATTTCACTTCACTGGCGGCATTGATCTAATCTAGTGCTATAATATCGTTAAAATTGTTTTCCATCTTCCTTATCTTGTCATCGAAAGCAAACAGCCAACCAAACTTGTTTTTTACTGTTTTAAGAAGATTGCTCTCTCATAGCAACTTGCCTTAGAAACTTCTTATAAAAAGTTAACAACCAAGAAATCACTACAACAGACTAAGTTTTAGTTATGACTCGATGAAAGGGTTACTTTAGTATACACGAACAACAGTCTCTGTGGTAATTTAACTAGCTATGTTTGTTACTGATCTAAAGTAGAATGTATCTTGGTTCTTTCTAGGTAAAAAAACCAAATGCCTCTTTATTTGAAATACTCAGACAATGTCAATTAGTAACTCGCTGGAATCGAATCTATAGCCCTCTAATTACCGGCTAGATGCTCTATATGAGTTCCTGATGCTCAGTAGCTGAAAATTGATAAAGCCCTACTAGAGGGTTATATATGGTAAGGTGAAGGTAGAACGGGTTCACGTTACAAGGGTAGTCATTGAAACATTCAAAACGTACCAGGAAATTACCAGAAGGAGAGGCTGGGCCCCTTAACGTTTGTTCCCTCAAAGCTATTGAACGAAGAAAAACAAGTAGTAAGAAAATTGGCTCATTTTGTTGAAGAGCGTTTGGTTCAATTCAAGCTAACATTGCCTTAAAATGAAGCCAAAACATTAGAGTAAATGAAGAAAAAATATAAAGGCAATACAACATTGGGATGAAAGAGGGAAAAAGCGGTAGAAGGTGGGAAGAAGGGAAAGGGAAATGGTAGAAAAAAAGGAGAAGAGTAGAAGGAAGAAGGAAGAAAGAGAGGAAAGGAGAAAGAAAAGAGAGAAAGAGAATGAAGACGAGAAATAGCAAAAGATGAGAAAAGGGAGAAAGGAAAGAAAAAAATTAGAAAGGAAAGAGGAAGGAAAGGAAAGGGAGAAACCTAATGAAAGGCAAAAAAAGGAGTAAAGAAAAAAGGAACGGAGGAGGAATCGACGGAAGGAAAGAATTGAGGGTAAAAGAACAAAACATGAAAAGCGGAAGAAAGGAAGGAAAGAATTGAGGGTAAAAGAACAAAACATGAAAAGCGGAAGAAAGGAAGGAAAGAATTGAGGGTAAAAGAACAAAACATGAAAAGCGGAAGAAAGGAAGGAAAGAAAGAAGACCGGAGGAGAGCATGAAAATAAGGAGGCAAAAAAAATAAAAAAAGAAGCAAAGAAGAGTGCAACAAAGAAAGGAAGAGAAGAAAAAGAAAAGTAGGAAAGAAAATAGGAATAAGGGAAGAGAGGGTAAGTATGAATTGAGTGGATAGATCGATGCCAAAAGAAAAAAGTGATACAATTAGGTCTGAATCTGCAGTCGCATTTGGTATTTCCTTTGTGCAATCGATATCTAACTTTGCTGAGAAGTTAAGGATCTATTTTGTTACCTAAATTAGTTCAGTATAGATTTTAAGCTTAAATCGTATAAAATACATTACAATTAAATAACTAGCTCAGACTTCTTTTTAGCAACTTAATTTAAACGTATACATCTCAGTGGAATAATAAATAATTCATGTCTTCTCATTTGAACTTTTGCGTTTGTCTTTTCAGTGAAAGTAACTAGGAAAAAGGTATAAATTATAATTAAAGTAAAGTTTTGTGTACGAAATATCGATTTTGAATAGTGTCAAGCAGAAAACATTTATAATTGCATGAATTTTTATGATTAAGTAAATATCCTTTTGTTATTCTATTTATCTGTTTTTGAATTTTTTTATTACTTCTTCAAGTGTTCCAATCGCGATTAATGCTTGTAGGGCTTTAATTGGTTTGATAAAAAAAAACCTGTAAAATTCAAGTTCTTTTTAGACTGGCAATTTTTTTTTCTATTTTTGAGCCAAAAGCTGCTAAACGAGGTTTCTTTGTCAAAAAGCATCGACAATCGGTCTTTTGTAAACATACGAAGGTTTTAATATTGTAAAGTATCTAAAAGGCTGTAGAACATGTATTTTAAAAAGTTTGTATGAAATTTGTTTTGTTTTAGATTGGCAAAAATTTTTGATTCTTGGGCCAAAGCTGCTAAATGATTTTATTTTTGTCAAAAGTAAAACATACGAAAGTTTCAATACTGTAAGCGATAGAAAGGGTTATGGAATATTCAATAGAAAGACCTTTATGTTACATTTATATTTTCACAATGGAGTCTCATTTCATGCATTACGTACTCGCTGATTAGAGTCTCGTGGCTTTATTAATTTTCCAAACGTGGTTAAATCACTTTTGAGTCTTGGGACAAAAAGAATTTAAAATTTCACCTGGCAGCAATTAGAGTTATGATCAAAACTCCACATTTTCCAAAATTTTACAAAATAAATAGGATTATGGTTTTTGAGTACTTGAAATTTTAAAGTTTTTGGGATCATTATTTGCATAGTTTATAAGATCAGACGTCAGCTCAATAAAACTTGTCGTAAGGGAGAAGAAATTTGATTTTCTTGGAGACCTCCTGTGCACTTTCATCATACGCATTTTAAGTTCAAAGGAACCGACAATGAGAAATATTTACCTACAGGAGAAATTAATACAACAATAAAGACATTAAATGAGGTTGTCGAAGTCGGTAGGGAACAAATCTTTCAATAGGAAACGGCTAAACGATTTATTTTATTATTTATATACCTTTATTTCACAAAGTTAGGGTTTGAGAAATTAATGTTGGTTTCCAAACAAAAACTTATTAACTTATACAAAAATAACACAATCAAAAATGTGCTTAACTTATATATGGTCTGCTTCTAGGTAGACAACACACACAAAAAGCAGACAACAAACCTAAAATGCTTCAAGATAGAAATATATTCCTTTCTATTTCAAACATTAGGGTCGTATGTTTTACGTCTAGCATTTTGATTTACGTCTAATAGTGCAAAACTTTGTTTTCAATTCGTGAGATTTTTCCCGCACTCTAAAAACACAAGCTAAATCCTTCAGCAAGCCATTTATATTTGTATCTGATTCAATTTATGTATAACATTTAAATATACGAAGAGAGCACGTGACTATACCGTGCAAGACACTACAACCTCAACTCGGTTATCATAGATTTGTCCACAGCTGCACGTCGGTACTCGCTCTCAGAGTGATTTAGTGCCTAATTATATAGAAACTATGGCTCTGATGCTAGTGATAGACCTAAACTATACTCAATAACTCGGACACCCTGATAGAAATTAAAGTAATTGCATTGACAAAGCGACAAAGTCGAAATATCCAAAACGCAAGCCTCGCTAGTTGTGCGGTAAGCTGTGGCTATAAAATACAGTGAGGGAGATCTACTATTAAACATTTAACCTGTTAAAATTTTCAGGGCAAAAATTTCTCAAATTTTGGATTGATTGAAGATTGAACGTTTTGATTTCTGCATTATGTTGAAAGCAAATAAACGAATGTCCACTTTACAGGGTTTCAAGTTTTAGCCGCATTTGTGTTTTGGTGAAAACGATTTCGGTAGAATATTTACATGGTGATTGTATTTTAAGAGTTACTTTAGCTTGTTATCTGACTTGCCATTGTAAAAAGCTTCTTTCTTTAAGCAATAAGCATAAATAATTTTAGGTGGAAAAGAAAACTAGAGAAGATGAGAAATCCCTGAAAATTACATTCAGCTGATTCAGCATTTCCATATGTATTCTTCATAATTTGATTGCTTCGTTTTATTTCTATAACACTTCTGGTAAACTATTTTAATAAGTATATGGAGAATTGATACAAGCAGCTGCCTGTCGAAGACTGAAATGGTCGCTTTTCTGTAACATTTTGGTAGCTATGTCAATTTTGGTGTTGTTGTTACTCATCTGTAAATCTAGAACAGCCAGCGCATGTCTAATTGGATCATCGGCGAGTAATAAAATATTGATTGACACACTGTGGATACATCAACTAAAATACAGTATTAGTATCTTGCATGTCAAACGCGTGTCAAAAATATTACTTTGGCATTAATGTTGCGCTGTATCAAACACCGGGCAACAGAAGGATTTCCTTTTCTGGTGAAAAGCCTCTTCCAGTGTCTTGCAGGTTACATTTTTACGTCAAATGATTATTGGAATTAATGAATCGGTTTTCTGAAGAACACTATGGTCGTGTGCTAGTGGGACCAGCAATTTCAAACTATAACGGCGCGTTTTGGTTAGTTTGACTGAGGTTTCCAATAGAACACTTTTCCAACGTTCTCAACACTTTCAACCGGGATCAGAGTTGGTCGAAATGATTAATCATCAAACCAACCGAAAACGGTGTTTCCAAATAATAAACGCAAAAAACTCAACCAAATCAACTAACCAAGAACGGTTGGTCACAATAGAACACGACCTATACTTTTCTTTTTGGTAAGATTACTGTGTACAAATTAATTTATCCAGCTAATTCCTAGGGTTTGATTTCTTCAGGGAAGTCTAAGCTTTCCGGTACTAATTCTTTTCTTTCCGCTTAATTTAACTCCCATAGAAAGCGAAGGAGAGTGCAAAATGACCACATCTCAAGGCAGCAGAAAAAAGAGCAGATTTCTCTCTGAAAACGAAGCATTAATGGAGGAGGGGCTGTCCGAGTCGCAAGAGAAGCAAATGCTGAAGTATTGGACTAGAAAAAGAAGACGCTACAGCGAGGCAGAGAAGGCATTTCTCAACCGCGTGCGGCATCCTGCCACAGTAACCAAAGTGAAAAAGAAAAAACCAGGATGGTTCAGCTACTGTGACCCAGGAGGTGATTGCTGATTGGTGTAGATCTTTCGTTACCTATAGTTATCGTAACGAGTTGTCAACTGCCATTCCAAAAAAGTGGCGACCTGTACATTTACCCACTGACAGTTCTTAGCGCATGAAAAACCTAAACTTGCTTACAAAAACGCATAAAGAGAATCTGTAAACTTCAAATTTGACATTCAAAGTGTTGTTAGTGCAAGGACGAGCCTCACTAACTTTGGTTTTCTCTGAGCCTCGTTTAGAGGTGTTACATTCGCAATGCATTGTGGTAAAAAGCATAGCCACCATCTTTTTAGGTCAATTGCTTGCGTGTGCCCCTAGGCCACAGGTCACAATAAATTACATTTGTGTTTAGATTCCTTATCATTGTTTCCAAAGTCAAAGTTGTTGCAATTGCAAATTCATCAGTTTCAGCAGTGTTAAGATATATGGACTCATTAGGAAACCATTATGGTATGTCTGGTCTTGACATTAGCATTAAAATGCAAACCAACAAGTAGCCAGTCAAAACATTCTCACTAACACCTAAAAGAAAGAGTGTGAGGGCCACGGTTCGTTCAACAGAAAACAAAGCGTCTTTGTACATTCTTTGTATTTCCCTTTTTAGGTTTGCCGGCTTTCCTAACCAGTCCGTATACGTTAACTATGGTTCTGGCGTCAGTCGTTACAGTTTTTCTCGAAAATGTTAATCAAGCAGTCTTATCAATAACATTTTAGGAGAACACGTGTGAGGGCCACGGTTCGTTCAACAGAAAACAAAGCGTCTTTGTACATTCTTTGTATTTCCCTTTTTAGGTTTGCCGGCTTTCCTAACCAGTCCGTATACGTTAACTATGGTTCTGGCGTCAGTCGTTACAGTTTTTCTCGAAAATGTTAATCAAGCAGTCTTATCAATAACATTTTAGGAGAACACAAAAGTCTCTACCTTTATGCTCTGCAAGAGTAGCTTGTAAATATATTATTTTACTACTAGTGCCTTGCAATTGATTGTTATATCAAAACTATCATCATTATTATTTTTGATGATATCAACGATGGTTGACAAGTTGTCACGTTGTGTTTGACTACTAGTCAAGTACGAATCATGATCAAACTGTTGTACAAAAGGTCTGAAACTGTGAAACATGAATGATAGATGCGCGTGCTAAGCTATCGTTTCTATTTCTACCTAAGGTATCTTCTAAACTAAACTGATAGCAGCTACCCTACAGTATACTTTAATTTCTGCGTGGGTTAAATACTGAAAGGAATCAGCCTTTGTATAACATTGGTGGTCTCAAATAAAATTTTTTGTTAGTTCTGTGTCTATATATATCCGCGCTCTCAATGTTCCTTCTGCCATATGTCAGGTGATCCAATTGGGCACGTGACAACTCGGCAGTTGTCGATGAAGGTCGTGCGTCAGCGATAGGCGAGTTTTTGTTACGTTTTTGCCTCATTAGCGTACTCATTCTTCTTTCTAATTCGGCAACAGAAACAAAGCTTCTGAATAATGAAATGTTTCTGCAGAAAAAACTTTCTCTGAAAATAGGAAATTGATTTGCCGAGTAATCTTTCCAAGATATGGTTTTAAAAAATGGAAATTTTACAAAGAATGTATGGCTCATTATCGTTCTTGCCTTCAGCTGTTTTGCATTTTTTTAAGTGGTAATTTCTTCTTTGAATCTACAGTTATAGAACCGAAAGTTCGGTCACTCATTAATTTTGGTAAGCATTTTCAACTGTTTTTAAAGTCAGTTGTTGTTTATCTCTGTTCTTTCTACGACTTAAGTTGTATGCTAACGAAGCAGAATGCAAACAATGACTTGCCGATACGGCCGCAACGTAGCGAACTGTCACAATAAATTTCAGTCAGTTAAGTATTTTCTATGAATACTATCTAACCTGCAGTTTACCTTTCTACTTAGGGTATCCTCTTTACTTGTGGCTTATGGTGGTCAGTGCAGCTGTTCTGTATAATTCTTGGACTCTCACCCTAAGAACGGCTTTTAAAGAAGTAAACAATGCGGGACCGTACCTGTGGATTGGTATAGACTATTTCTGTGATTTTATATACATTCTCGATATATTCGTTAGCATGAGAACAGGTTATCTAGAGGAAGGCATACTACAGACGGACGGCCACAAACTGAGGAAACATTACTTTTTTACAGTTTCTTTTGTCATAGATGCTTTATCGGTGCTACCACTTGATTTTGTGTTCTTCATCACCGAGTACGACCCCGCTGTACGCCTGAACCGCCTGCTCAAGTACTACCGTTTCTGGCATTTTCTTGACCGAACCGAGAACCGCACTACGCACCCCGATCTCTTTAGACTTGCCTCATTGATACAATTTATCCTTTTGATAATCCACTGGAATGCCTGTATATACTTCATCGTGTCCCGACATATCGGGTTTGGGACCGACACATGGGTCTACCCTGGGGTAAGGGGTATGACGTCACTTAACAGCACCTATTCGTCCTTGGCAAGGAAATACATCTATTCGTTTTACTGGTCGACGCAAACTCTTACAACTATTGGCGAGATTCCTTCTCCTTATACTAACCTAGAGTACATCATCGTAACGCTGAACTACCTCACAGGTGAGAAAAACAGTGACACCAAGATTTTAACTTTCAGTTCCTATCAGTTATCAACATCTACAATCCCCGACAAAAATAATGAAACACTTTTGCACCCCCTTCCCCTTTTCAATGTTGTTTGTTCAACAAGTGCAAAAAACTCGCACGTTTTTACATCCAACAATCAATTTTGTGTGGGGGGAAGCTGGTGTTTCTCTTTCCTTTGTCGGGAATTGTAGCTTCTCCTAACATATAATATACAAAATAAGATACTTGGTACTGAGAAAATGAGAGTTGATCAAAGAAAGCGAGGACATGATAAGCAAAGTTCTCTCAACTTGATCTATCGAAAGTATAGGTTCTAACTTGGAGAATTTAAATCAACACAACGGAAAGAATATAGCTAGACTGAAAAATACGTAATATAAATCTAAACTTATAATAATAATTATAACATAGAGGGCAAAATTACTTGGAGCTGATTGGATAACAACGGGTGCATTTTTTCTTAAATCAGGGCAAAATTACTGAGCGCTGATTGGTCGCTGTGATACTTCCAAATATTTCCGAAAATTTTCCGAAAATTTTAAGAAGTCTTAAAAATGTCTTTGTAACATTTTCCGAAGAATTACGAAAATTTCCGAAGATTTCCGAACGTTTCCGAATACCTCCGAAGATTTTCCGAATATTTTTAAAAATCATAAAAATGCCTTAGAAACGATTTTAATCCTCTTCCGAAGATTTCCGTATGATTTCAGAGATTCAAAAGTTTTTATTACATGTATGTCTTTCGAAGAAACTTGAGATAATTGAGTTAAGTTATACAACGCTTTCTTGTGGGATACCGCGGAGAATGAAGAATTTTGCCCTCGATGTCAGAAACATGTAATCGCAAGGTTCCTCGTAAAATTTAGGATTAATATCACTTGAGTTTTTAATTTTTTCCAAATAGCCCTCGTCTCATTACATATACTAATTCATAATACATTAGGCACAAATAATTTACCTAAATTGCAAGTTCCCGAAGTCATTCAGTGGAAGCTTAACTTGTTTCTAAAAAAGTTACAATAATGTTAATAATAGGAATAAAACTAAATCGATAATAGCAACCGATAACCTAACAATGGAAATGATAAAAAGACAAGACAATGATTGCAGCAATAAATCTCTTGTTGAAAATAATAATGAAAGATTGACAATAATAAAATTACAACAAATACATGTTGTACTCAAAGAAAACAAAAAAAATTGTTAGAGTTTTTAATTTCATCATGAAAATAAAGGAAACTAGTTTTTGACATGTATTTTTTATCAAAGTGCGTTTGTTTGAATAAAACTTTAGTAAAGAATAATAAAGTTACAACAGATATTATATTCAAAAAAAACAAAATTTCTATCGAGTTTTCCATCATGAAAACTATCATGAAAATAAATGAAACTATTTTAATCAAATGCGTTTGTTTAAATAAACTTTACGAAAAACGATCGTTAACATCAACAGGTGTGTTATTGTTTGCAACAATTGTTGGTAATGTTGGTAGCATTGTTACCAATGTCAACACAGCCAAAGTTGACTTTCAGAATCGCATGGATGGAATCAAGTCGTATATGAGATTCCACAAAATTCCAAGGCATCTCGAACAAAGGATCATCAAGTGGTTTGACTACCTGTGGACAAGCAAGAAACACCCGGACGAGGAGGAAATACTGCGGTCGTTGCCCGATAAACTGAGGGCAGAAATTGCCATTCATGTGCATTTGGACTCGCTAAGGAAAGTCGAGATTTTCCAAGACTGTGAAGCTGGATTTTTATGTGAGCTGGTTTTACGCTTGCGTCCACAGCTTTTTTCACCAGGTTTGATTTGTTGAATAGATATTGAGTGGAATTTCTAAGGCCCTGTTAATGTGAAAAACAAGGGATATCTCATCCCGGGGTGGGAAGAGGGGGATGTTACTCCCTATAATGGGGATTGTATTTTTTTAGGGTTAAAATTGTCAGTCCGGTATTTTTAGGGGTCGTTAAAGGAAACCCTGTGTTAAACCAAGAGTATTATTTAGGGTTAAAAAACGCGTAGCTATGAGACTGCATGCAGTCCCTTGTTTTAGCAAACTTGCGTAGTGAATAAAAAGTTAAGACAAAAGTGCTTTGGCGAACGTCCTGTTACTGATTACGTGTGCGCCTTTGCTTACTGCATAACACGCTCAGAGCAACAGTAGGGAACTTAGCGCCGATCCGCTAGCTACCAAAGGGAAAAATTTCAGCTTTCAATTGGTTTTTCTTAGGGTAATTTTAAAACCGAGAGCTATTTTTTAGGATGGAAAATTTTTATGCCTTGGTACGTATTTTTTTAGGGTTCCTTGGGGACTTTACCGACGGTCATCCATCCTCTTTTGACCCCGGAATACCCCAGCCCCCCTTCCCAAGATCTCATCTAGCCAAGTTACTTGGGGTGAGACAACTTCATACAATTCTTTATCAAAACCACCGTTTACCTGGTTTTCCACTAGGAAAGGTAGTCTCTGGTACAAGAGACAAATCGACTGCCGAGGCGAGGAATTTCTTCAACCCGGGACATCTTTCTTCATATAATCAGTTTGTCTTTCTTCCAGAGCCTGGAAGCCATTTTAGAGTAATGTTTATGCTTTATCAATTGTTTCCCACGGTCGACTTGCCCCAGGCCACATCTTTTCATGTAAGCTGCAGGTCAAGTTGTCCCGGGTGGAATTAGGGACAACCAGTTTCAGCCCGGGATAATACAAACAGGGCCTTGTTATACGTAACCAATTACGTTATGTTACTTATACAACTTACTACCTTCTCCTTACTGCTTAGTTCCAACTACTACAAATGCTCCTTAATTTCTTAAATCTTAATTAACATCTTTTACCTTTTACTTCTTGTCTATTATTTACATGTCTACTACATGATACCAAATGTTTATTACCTATTACCTACTGCAGCCTACTTTCTCTTTAATTATTAATGCTCGCGTTATCTCCTAACTAGTCCCTCTACATATGATCTGTCTCCTCCTTTCTGTGTTCTACCTATTGCCTAATGCTTTTTACCTTTTATTTACTGTCTGCTGTTTAGGTGATTTTGTTTGTCGAAAAGGAGAGGTTGGTCGTGAAATGTATATTGTGAGCCGAGGGAAGCTGGAGGTTGTGTCAGAAAACGGACAGAAAGTTTACGCAGTGCTAGAAGCAGGCTGCTGCTTTGGTGAGATAAGCGTCCTCGGCATGACGGGAAACCGCAGAACAGCCTCAGTGCGCTCTGTAGGTTACTCCGATCTGTTCTGCTTATCCAAGGACGATCTGACTGAAGTTCTCAATGATTACCCAGAATTAAAGCTGAAAATCCAAAAAATTGCTCAACAAAAACTTGAAAACGATAAGCGCAGGGTGAGTCATTCAGGACAGGTTTGCCAACAAACGAAAAAATCTTTGCATGACGTAGCATTAGGTGACAAAAAGAAGGACAGACTCGCCGAGAAAGTGGAAGAGCTACGTAATGAGCTGAGTATGGTGCGGAATGAATACAGCACGCGGATTGCAAACCTTGAAGCGGCGATAGCAGCATTGCTCAGCAGCGGGAAAAATGGCTAAGCTTTGAAAACTTTAAACTTTGTTTATTTAACGAGGGTAAACATTGATATTAACCTTGTGGAAGTTTTCTAGCATCTGGTCCGCGCCACAGATCTTGGCGTTAAAGTCAATTTTGTTGAGGGAAGAAAGCCGGATAACCCGGAGAAAAACCCTCGGAGTCAGAAGAAGATCAACAAATCTTAGCCCACATGCAAACCCAGGATTCGATCCCGGGTCCACAGAGGTGGGAGGCACGAGCGCTAACCACTCGGCCATCCTGACTCAACCAATCATCAATCAACCATTGCTTTCTTTTAAAGTTCTTTTTTTCTTTGCGCCCTACTTGTTAGGGAGATTTGATAAACGAAATTCGTGTAATAAGCTGAGCAAAAATTAAATGCGAGATAAATGAAACACGAGGGAGGCAAATCTAGATCGCTAGCTGAATCATAACTCTATGCGAGCAGAGCAGAGTCACAGGATAAGTTGTTGTCTATTACGGGCTCGATTTCCCGTCAGTGACTCAGAATTTTTTCTAATTCACTCAACTTGAGAAGCGCTTTCCTTCATTCTGTGTAACACCAAGTTGCAAATTTCTACATAAACCATTTGATGAATAGAATCATATAGCATACGAACATTGGGCATATCGAGCTATCAGATGCAAGACGTGTTTCCAAAAGAAATAGACAAGAACTTATCGTATGTCACTAGCTCTGTAGCTCAGCATCTGGCTGGTAATCAGAGGGTTGCGGTTTCGACTCCCGTTAGTGACTCTGAATTTTTTTCTGATCAATATCACTCAAACTGAGAAGCGCTTTCCTTCGTTACAGTATACGTTGGCCGTTACAAACGCTGAGCTGCTGTACTACGAAACTGGTATTTAGGAAGAGAAACTAAGCTGTACTTGTAGTAGAAGTTCTAAAGACTTAAAACAGCCTGATTCGAATCGTATTCAAAAAATGCATTTTACTTTCTTCGCTCTAAAAGTGCTAGCTGTTCTTTATCCCAAATAAAATCTATAAAAGCAAAGAGCATTGTCAGCGTGTGTTTGTTTTGCAATGATCAATTAGTTTTTTAGTATAAACCGCGGGTAAAAGAGATAGGAGTGGGGGCGGGCTAGAAGTGTTCGCTTACTATGCAGGGGGGGGGGGAGGTTATAAGTGTTCGCTTACCAGAGGGGGAGAGGAGGAGGCTATAAGTGTTCGCTTTAAAGAGGGGGAGGGGGCGAGGAGGCTATAAGTGTATGTACGTTTTTAGTGCTGCTACTTTCTGACTATGTTTAAATATTATCACAGTCAAGCTTTGTACCTATTAAAAAACATAGTGTTTGCTCGGCTATTTCTGGTATCGTTTCAATGCCGGAATATATATACTAGAAGTACTCACGAATTAGTGAAGAGCGTCGACATGTTTCACTCCAGGATCGACCCGCGAGCAACAGCAACAGAATGGCTTGAGAAAGAGCATACAGTACAATACAATAAAAAACAATGATGTTTATTTTACGAGGGTAAATATGCTAACCTATTAAAGTTTCTTAACAAATGACCCTCAAAAACAACATATCTATATTATATATGAATAATTGAAGGTTATTTTGTTTTTGATTGAAAAAAGAAAAAATCATGCTGAAAAGATGCTCAAGAGAAATTTGAAATAAAACAATAATCCGATATTGAAGAGTTAAAAATGGCAAGGACATTTTAAGTAAAAGCTACAGGTATGGCAGCAGAGTTCTTCCAAGCTTAGCATAGCTTTGTCGGTTTGCTTTGGCTTCATTTTGGCAAATTTCAGACCGAGGGATTGACGCACGACTGAACTGAACGTGGCAAGATTCAAACTATAAAACTGAGGCCTGCGATTTCTCAGCAACTACCGAGCGAGTGAGATAAATAATTAGTTATTTGTTGTTGATTGTACCCGTAGTCGTAAGAACTGCAAAATTAAGTTTTTCACGTTGTAACTTTGATGAAAACCGCGTACAGGTGGCAAGCGCCGTGAATTCCAACGTGCAGTTTTTGTACTTACTACAGTTTTCTATCGTCGTCGTTGGTGATTACGCACTCCCTTGTATTGAACAATATAGAGATTATTACATTGCAAGTCCGGGAGGTTATTTGACCGATTTCTCGTTAACGCGAGAGCGCAGAGATAATCATTTGTTCCCTTTTATTGATCTAAAACTGAAGGCGCCATGTAATAAATATCTTAATAACCTCGTTTGCTCGGTCTGTCCGGAAAAATATTTGCCCTCGGTCTTTACGCTCGGTCTGTACTGTGAAAGACCGAGGGCAAATTTTCCCCGGACAGACCTTGCACTGACTTGGCTTTCTAATAGAGAGCTTCAGATTCGACAACAAGTACGACTACAAGTACAAGTTTTTTCCCATTCGTCATACTGCGCGCGCAAGAAGTTGCAAAGAAATCACGCCATCTCGTTGTGTTGCTATAACTAGTCGTCGTCGTCTCGTTTACAACCAGATTTGCAAAAAATTTCGGCGCCTGGACTACGAGTTTTTGCAGCACAACGAGATGGCGACAACATTGCACGCAACATTGTGCGAAGTAGAAACCGATCCAACTCCTGCAACATTGCACGCAACGATATCGTCGTGTGGCTACACGAAGTGATTCAGTTGCGCGCAACGTTGCATGCAATGTTGCATCGTGTAGCCACGGCTTAAAAAGTGCTTCCTTGGCACTCGATTGGACATCTGGCACTTAAGGTCTCAATGTTTGTTCGCTTGGTGTACTCACTTGTGAACAGGGCAACGAGGATGACAATACCGGCGACGACGGCAGAGAATAGCTATTCAATGCACTAGAAGATATAGTTTGTATCAGTTCACGCCCTTTTATAATGCTTCGTTTATTATTTTGACATCAACGAGAGGTGACAAAACTGTTCTTAAATTGTTTCTATTTCTATTTATGTTTAGATGGTAAGGTAAAAGGCAAAGTGCTAAGGTAATGCAATACATGTATTGGAAAACAAATTTGATTAATTCATCCTCGCGAATTTGTCGTGGATTCGCTGAAACATTTTCCCGAGACGATTTCCAGTGATTACAAACTGCGTAGCATTTTTATTCATTCTTTATTTTCCAGTTAAAGATCAAAGCTCGGTAAAGTTTTAATAATATTAGCAATCCAGACCGAGCCTCAGCTGGCTCTCAAATTGTTCTTAAATTTTGGCCAATCTGAGCCTCGTTGTTCTAATAAAAATGCGTGTGGTTTGCTAATTAAGGCGGGAGTGAAGCCAAACTTTTGTTGCATAGTGAGGAAGTTGAAAAAGATATTTGAATAAGAAGAATATTGAGTAAAACCGCCAAATCGTTCCTCCATGCAAGGGACTCGTACAGCTTTGGTTTGAGAACGGTTTGGCGAATTTACATCAAATATTAACTTCAAAATTAATTTTTAAACTTCCCAAAAAATCACCAAATTAAAAAAACTCTTTAAAGCTACCAATCCTAAACTCAAAATTCATCCAAAAATTCTTAAAATATTCAAGCTGACTCTCCTTTATTCCACCTGTGTTTTAAGCATAGGGGTTTTGTAAATTCAAACCATGGACGGAGATATCGGAAGAAACATGAGGAAAACTGGCCACAAAGCGCACTTTGGGTTTACTCCCGCCTTAATATGTGAGGATATTTATTGCAACTGGGGGGGGGGGGGTCGACAGCCCTAAAAAAGGCTATTTAAGCAGTAGTGTTTTTGTTTGGTGAACATCCTTACTTTTTCACCCGAAATGTTTCCACTGCTACCAAACTTTAGTTATGATTCCCAAAATTTCACCCTACCTAATGCATGATTTCTTTGGTTATTTAAACAAAAGTATTGTAGCAATATCTTTATACAACACTTTACTCAGTTTTATTGGAAATAAACGTATCTTTGAAGAACACATACATAGCAACAAATTCATAGAACCTCATTTCTAGACGAATTCATCAGCTGTGTGTAGTTTATCTACCTTCCTTACATTACAACTATTTGATACATTACTAATACTATGTTCTTTTCCACTTTGTTTTAATTCAATTTAATTGCAATCATTCTAAGAGATGTGTTTTACGCTCGCAATGTAGGACGCAAGGATTAAAACATTTGGAAGTTTTTGGATTTTCCTATTCCTCGGGCCCGTTCACAAAAGAACCTTTTACTCTAAACAACGGGTGTTTGTTTTATAAATCAATTTCTTTTCTCATATTTCATAAGTTATAACTGTTTCAACCCGTAATTCAAATAACATTTCCAGGCGCTGATAATGTTGCCTGAACCAAAGATACGGTAATAAATTTATATTTTTTGCGATATGTTAAATCTTAGATATTGATAATTATGCCTAAATATTAATAAAATATTAATAAATAAAATTGTTCCCACAGGGCATATTGTTTCTGTTATTTCAAGTGGTTAAAATGGCTGAGGAATAGCCATACTCGTTTCTTAAGGGCCTTCCAGATGTCCCATGATGCATTGTAGCCTGCACATCAACAAACTCTTCCAAGCCGTCAGGATAATACCTCTCATTTGAAGCCCCACTGACAACCTCTGTCCGCGGATATCCGTAGATGTTTGACGTGGCCATAACACTAGGGCTGAGCATATAGCTTGGCTGGTAATTGCGCTCAGGCAGAGCATATTGTGAGTAGTATTTCATGGTATCCATCGCAGGCAGGTTCCTGTAATCATACGACATGTTAGAAGCCGCCCCGCCGTATGAATAATTCCCGCTACTCAAGCTTGATTTGGATCGCGGAGGGCTAAAACTGCTTGCAGTCTGAGTAGAATACCGGTCCATCCCAAAATTCCTTGAAATATCCAAATCAGTAAGCGTTGAAGTCGTGTTACTAATATTTGATGAATAGAGTGGCGAATAGCCGCTGTTGGTGTGGCTATAGGATGCATTGGAGTACGATGAGTATCGCGGGCTCAGCTCAGGCGTTGGTGGATAAATGAAGTGCCCATGATCCTGCTGAGGTGTCTTGGCAATGTTGTTATTGTTCGCCGTGTTGGGTGATACCAAGGGTTTCGGTGATATATCCCGGTAACCTGGACTGCGGATCACTGGCACGCTGTTCTTGAAGGGATTGTCACGCGGGCTCAGCAAAGCTCCGGAAGTGGAACCAAGTCTTCTTGATTTTGTCTTTCTTTCGCAAGTAGCCCTTGCTTCTTTGTCTTCATCCATTGGTTCCGGTTCATCGTGGATGGTAGTCCGAACTACACAAATAAAGCCATATATGGTCAAAATATTGCTCTAGAGATTTTATGTTCTTTATTATACCAAGTGGTAATTCATATTCTAGAACCTTTTATAAAATACATATCAGCATAATGGTAATGCAATTGGCCGAGTAAACGAAAAGAAATCCTGTCTTTCAGTCAGCAAGTTGTGAATTGGCCTTGGGTAATGATAATGTCCTTTAGAAGCGCGTCACATGATCTATTAATCTTGCAGTCGTTAAAACATTTTTTGGTCATGATACCGTTTTTAACAGGTAAGAATCAAAATGTAAAAATATATATATACAACAAATATGTGGGTGCAACGGATAAATCAAAGACATTAGGGTTCTGCTGAGTGAAACTGAAAACTGGATGATTAAACAAAAACAAGTTGTGTCATGACACGTAAAATTACTAAATGGCTTCGCAGATATGACAGGATTATTATGAAATTGGATTTTTTTGTTTTGTTTTATTTTATCATTATGAATTTATCAGGAGTAATGCTGAGAATAAAACTTGCTGTTTTAAAAACTATTTATAAACAACGTACTGAAAGTATGTTAATGCAGCTGAAATGGTACAAAAAATATCGAACCTTGTACCAGGCCATTTGAATGCGAACCACTCCCATTAAAAGAGGAAAGATACTGGGCACGAGAGTGATTAGAAGTTCATCGTAACGGTGTCTACACCAATCACAGCACTTTCATTTAAGAAATAGATCAAACTAACCTTCTAGGTTTAGTTGCTTCGGATAAATTTTCAACGCCAGTTTCTCTTCAGGGTTGTTTTGCTGTTCCACCACGTACAGAATGTAATCTTCTAGCAGCATGTGAAGCAAGTGGAACGAGCCTGCAGAGAGACAGTAAGATCAGTATTGGTAAATTCTCCCAACTACAGAGCCCACACTTTCCTGTTGCAAGTTTAGGAGAATTTTGATTTTAATCCGCGGTATTTCTCTATCTTTGATCAATTTCAAGTTCTCATTACAACATGACATTTTTTGTATGAGTTCAGTATTAGGAGAAGTTAGTGTTGATAAACTGGTCGGGACTGCAAGGGCTTTGTAACCCTTTCTGAGTCCCAGTTGTAGTGGTAAATTCTCCCAATTTGGGAGAATTTTTTTCTTTTAATCTTAAGCACTTAAACACCAAACACGTGACAGATCCTTTCAAGAAACCGTGCGCAATCCGACGCCTATTTAAGGCCCCCGAATGGTCCGATTTTTTTTTTATGCGAGACCAAGCATTTTTGTTTTAAAATAAATCGAGCATTTAAGCACATTATAAAATACAATGCAAGTACGCACCAAAATTTTGCGCGATCATTCGAGCGTTGCCTTAAGCCGTGACTACACGATGCAACATTGCATGCAACGTTGCGCGCAACCAAAACCCTTCGTGTAGCCACTCGGTGAAACCGTTGCGTGCAATGTTGCTGGAGTTGGATCGGTTGCTACTTCGTGCAACGTTGCGTGCAACAATTTCTGAGGTGGATACACGATGAAATTCTCCCATTGCATGCAACGTTGCGCGCAACCGAAACCCTTCGTGTAGCCACTCGGTGAAACCGTTGCGTGCAATGTTGCAGGAGTAGGGTCGGTTGCTACTTTGTGCAACGTTGCGTGCAACAGTTTCTGAGGTGGATACACGGTGCAATTCTCCCGTTGCACGCAATGCTGCACCGACTAGCCACGGCTTTAAACTTGCGAGCACATTCGAATTTTGAGGGAACTTTTGGGGGGTCTTATTCATACACCACGGTCCTCAAAGACTCGCATCGTGAGACAATTAAATATTTTCACTAAGCAAGAATCTAAAACTCTTACCAAAACTATGAGCACTGTGCAGGGTAAGTTCCCGAACAATTCTCGTGCTGAAGAAAGACCATTTAAGCAAGAATTCCTGAGCACATTCCTTCACGGGCTGGTTTCTTGACTCGGTCAGCTTAAAACAAAACAAATAAAACGTCAACTCTACAATTCTTAATTGTTCAACTTAGAATAGGAGACACTCAATTGCTGTTCAACTTTGTTGGCTTTGTACTTTAGAGGCAAGGAATGTCGTTGAACCCAAATTGAAAAAACTTTAATCGTGTTTATCCTAAATTTATACATGACTACTGTTTTACACAGTGCAAATAAATGATTTTTATAGCAAACCGACTGTACTCTACTTCAGTTCAGAAACATGAGTATAGTACGGACATTTGTAATCGTAGCACAATCAGTCCCAGTCCTATTGGTAAATTCTCCCAATTAGAGCCCAAGCTTTTCAATGAACAAGTTTGGGAGAATTTTACTTTTCATCTTGTAGTTTTGCTTTGTTTGATCAATTCTCATATTCTCATTACCACACGTCTTATTTTGTATGTCTTTTGTAAGGAGAAATTAGATATTGATTACTGACTAGAATAGCTCCTGATGTTATACCTTTGTGACGCAACGGTCCACTAGCGTCGAGGCCCATTCTGCATATTGATCAATAGTTGCTTGTTGGTCGAGAAGCTGTGTAAATTCTTGGTGAACTGGTGGCGAATCACAAAGTGGGCATTAATTACCATTTGTCTAGGTTTGATTGACACTAATACCTTAAACAGTTTTGTTTTCAACAATCTCAATGAAAAATATCATAGAGAATGCATTCTAATTTATTAGTATTAACGGCTAAATTTCAAAAATAATGGGTAATTATAAACTGGCTAAAAACGAGAGAAAAAAATAGAGCAACAAAGTGAACAAAATTCTTAGAATGATTAACTTACAAAGCTTTATCCGTGTTCTATCTTCTTCTTGTGACTTTCCAAAAGTCCACATTGCTTGATGTGCAATCGCTTCAAAATCAATATTTCGCCAGTCACACAACATCTGCTGTACCGACTCTGTGCTATGTAGAACTGTTCGTGCCGCCTGGTAGAGAAAAGTACAATTGGACGTCAAGAACAAGCTGGAGACTTTTGATTTCTATCTACAAATATAAGTATCTGAGTTTGGTCGTTAAATCGATACCGCACGTAAAGAGGATCTATCAACTATAAATCTTGTGTAAACAGTATTTAGCTTTACGAACTGACGTGAGGTTCACAAATGCAGTGATCCTTAAGTCCCTAATAACATTTAAAGGTTTGTATGGTGTTGTAGTAAAACCACGGCCGCCTTCTTGGATCCATCATGGATCTGGACAATGCTACTTTAATAACAAAATGCGATAACTTACAGGTCCCTAATCTCTCAAATCCTTATCACGAGCTCAGTGCGTTATGTTAGGTGTATAAATTGAAACTGCATCAAATCACAAACCTGCGCTAGATGTGTTAATGAAGTCTGACGGCGGAGCGAATGGGAAAACACTTTGGCCACTGTGGGTTTAAACAAATTCCAATGAATTATTATACAGTTTAGTACTGTTTATACAGCGTTATAAATCTATCAATAATGACAACAGAGTTCCGACCAAGGGGGAGAGGGGAGGGGGAAG
>JAOBRD021098500.1:0-11174 GCA_027575215.2 Hydrozoanthus sils | reverse complement strand
TGATGACATCATTCGTGATTTCTATTCAGATTTAGAAAGTGGTCCTCGGATGTGTTTTACTGAAATTACTTTTCAAACGAGCGATAGAAAATAACTTGCCTGAGGATACAATATCTTAAGCCTCTTCCAGCCGATACAATAGACTTGGTTAGCAGTAAGATTGTTGGTTGTAAAATAAGACAAAATGTATCCATAAGCTTTTTTTCCGTTAAGGCGTTCCCCAGTTGGTAAAGTCTTGATCGTTGGCCTCAACTTGTCTTCTACGCCATCAAACCACACATAGTCTAGCGGTAGTTCAGATAACCCACTTGATACATAGTTGGGTACACAGTACCTTGGATAATCATGTTCAAGGAATCTGTGAAACAAAAAATAGAACCACAACATGTAATAAGCCATCCTTACATAATGCTAACTGGCCTTCCTACTGGCAATTAGAAACCAGTAAACTTGTCAGGATCTAACAAACATCCAAAAGTAGTTGCTCCTCTTATTCCAGGAATTTTTCAACACTCTGTTGCTATTCTTTTCAATGGCCTTCCTCCGGACACTACGAACTGAAGAGATTTTATTTTGTAAATCATGTAAATTTATTCTTAAATCGCCTGTATCTAGCCTATGCTAATTAAGACGTATTGCAAATGACTGTTTTATCATAGTCTTATTACTTGAAGGATTTTATATAATTGTTATAATTTCATTACTGTTTCTTAAGCATATCTTAATTATTAGTATAATTGTTAGTACGATTGCGGATAAAGAGGATAAAATGTAATTAAAAATTGTTATTATCATCATTATCATGTCATTGTCATTTATGAATTAGTTAATCATACATCCATAAGAATAATACAGGCATACACTATAAGATGTATAATTTTATCGGAGACCTAATTAATTAACTATAATAATTTCAATTGATGTATTGCTTTCTGAACACTGTTTTATTCTTTACATTGTTATAGTTTAAAAATTATAAAAATTACCATGTCAGTATTATAATGCGCATGCGATTATCTCCCAATGCAGCATGCGCAACATAATAATAATTATCATTACTACTACTATTGTTACTATTATTATTACTACTAATCTCATTACTAATATTGTTATTATAATGAAGCGTTTAAAATTGAGAGTACGTAATGATGGCGCAGAGTTGAAATAGTGTTGTTCAGATCAACAAGGATAAATATAACTTCAGGGTTAACAAAATGCAGTCCGATTTATCACTCCCGGCACGACATAACCTACCCGAAATCAAATTATCTCTCACTCGAACCTAGTCTCCCAAGTCAGGACATTGCTCCTTTAATGAGTTTCAAGACAATAATTTTCTAAATTCACATGTTGTCCCTAAGCAACTAGAATCTAGCAGAAAAAATGCGCAAGGACAATGGGTGGACTAACTTCGTGAAGCCTCAGAAAAAAATACTTCTCTTTTTAAAATAATTGAGGAAAAAGAACAATACAAAATTAAACTACTTACTTTATAAACGTGTCCAGTGGCTTTCCCAGGTACTCTAACAAATATTCTTTAATTGATTCAAAGATGTTTTTTCCTCCATGTTTAGATTTCCACTCGTTGTTCATCCTAATGGTGAGACTACGGTAGTACCTCCTATTGAAGAACTGCTTCACAAACCATTCCTTGTAGATACCTGTTGTATCACAGTTTTTTTGTTGGTAAGTGATGCCATCTTTCATTTGACCCTTGCTCCCTTTAGTAGAATTTTACTTTTCAACCTCAGTATCAAACTTGCTTTATTTGTATGGTCAACTCTCATTTTCATATCACTTTCAAAATGTCTTATATTTGTGTGTTAAAGTATGTAAAATAGTTAGATATTTATTACTGAAATGACTGAATTTAAAAGTGATACAAAAACTGTTAGTATTAAAGTGGCAGTAAATAAATGGAACTCCTTAAAATCAAATATGTAGTTGCGAAAAATCTAGAAGCTTTATCATGCATTGGAAAAAAAATCTCAAATTCATTCAACACGCCGTTCTACAGACACCATATAACTGTTTATCTCTAAGTGCCAAGGAGCAAACAAAAAACTAAATGTTTAGAATGGTAACAACACTGTTCTTAAACGCCATATTTTTCTCTATAGCCTAAAGGCTTAAGTGGATTCTTCTAAAGCCTGCCGTTTAACTTGTAATCCGTATTGGGCGTATCCTTCATTTCCAAAAAGCTGATAATTAGTTATGAGGTCAGTGTTCCTGTCTATCACCATTTGGTGTACACAGCTAACTCTCTGATTGGCTGACGCAAACTCTATTGTGATAAAGCTAATACTTTTTCAACTCACATGCGCGCTCTCATTGGCTAAATCGAGGTCACGTGGATGAGTTCAAATCAAACATTCCCTAGCGTTGCTGGTCAACAACATCTCGAAAATTGTTGACCAGCCGGTGACCATTGCTGTTGCGTTGTCACGTTTGAGCGCGGGAAAGTTTTTATTTCCAGTTTATTTTTGTTTATGCTATATATAAACAAGATACTTCATGCTGCTCCTTCGGGACGCCTCTGTTATGTGTTCCTCGTGGGAAGTCATTCGAGGACACTCGTGTAACGCGGGAATCGAGATTGTCTCTTCTTGCAATTTTCTCCATTACTGACGCATTGCACTGTGGGCCTATCAACTCGTTGCCATTTATGTTTTCACAGGTAAACAATTTAAAAGCAAAGCGTAAGTAAACTCGACAAGCTGCATAAGGGATCTCTACTTACAAGTATTTGTAGCAAACAATAGAATCACTAACCTGTGGCGTTATGTGACGATATTTCCTTGTATTTATCACGGATCGCGTTTAGCCCGGCTTCACACTCCTCCTTAGATCTAACCATTCCTCGCTCTATTCCCATTTTCATGTTCTCGATATACCTTAAAATCCCCTTCTTAGTGTTTTCCAAATGGTATCGTATTTTCTCAATCTCCTTCGTGTTAAATGGCCTCAAATAGAGGAACGCGTCGTAGAAATCATTTGGTAGAGAACAAATTGGCTGCCAACAGAAATGATTCGGCCCCATCATCCAGTCACCGGCGTAGTAATTCGCATCATATGGCTGCCCAAAAACGTGCTTTAGATAGTGTTTCACTTGTGCTATGGCTTTTCGCTCTCTCGGCTTGAGTTTGTCTAAATTTAACAGTTCCGTCTTCGTTTTGATCTCTTCAAGAAGATGCCATGAAGTGTCAGTACGATTCTTTATAACTGAAGGACTTGGGTCATAGGCCGAGAATACCTTTTTATGCTTCACGAGAGATTGAAACTCAGAATTATACACATATAAATGCGGATGAACTGCATAATAAGTGTTTTTCACCTTATCAATGAACTCTTGGAGGCCGATTCTCTCTGCTTCTTTGCTAAACATACAAGGATCAGATGACTTGGACTCGTTTCCATTGTCAGAAATCGCACCATTTCTCTTATCTGACTTTTCTGTCTCGTAGCTTGGACCTTTTATACCGGCCGAAGAAATAGGTGCAATGCCTACTACGAGGAGAAAGATAGCAGATGAAGACAATGAAAGTTAGGATTCTTTTCTTTTCCAAATTTCTCAACGGATGCTTTTCAAATTGCCGTCACATGATTTTGCTTGGCCGGCGATTTTGTATTTCATTCGTTATGTCATATCATTAAAATTTGGATCTCGTTAATTATTTAGTACATTAAGCGAGACCCGAATAAATGACATAACGAATGAAATATAAAACTGCCGGCCAAGCAAAATCATGTGGCGGCTCATTGAGTAACATCCGTTTAGAATTTTTAAGGATCAACCGGTATAGCCGAACGAGCCAAACACTGTGTGTGGATCGTGGATATCGTTTGATGGCGTTACTTTTAGTCACGTTGCCATAATGCAGTGCAGGGTTAAGAACAATTAGTCAAAAAAAAGACAATGTTGCGGATAAGCGTGCATGTAACTACATAGATCTAGAAGTAAATTCGTTCAGTGGCTTGGCAAATTATATCTAACGGTTATACAACTAGTATTTGCCAAGATAATTAGTATTAGTCACAATAAGTGAAGGGTAATTGGTATTAATCATTAACCATATACTGATATAATGAGGTTATCCTAGCGCCCGTTACTCTACAAAACAAACTGTTTTTTTTATCTATGTATCTTGTAGTCAGTAGTTTTTTTGTTTAGATACACAATAAATTTGTAAACAGCTTCGTGTTATCGCGCTAGCAACTCGGTTGTGACAATTATATGTCTTTAGTTGTGAAAAAGTTGTTCATAAATCAAAAAATAATTAATATTTACCTCGAAATACATTCACACCAAATGCTGGGTTTTTTTGTGTTCTCGGGAACAGCTGCATCATTTAGTTCTAAAATTTCAGCTTCACTGACGTGTTTTGGAAATCGGGACATCGTGTTGTTTTTCCCTATTGCTAATAAGTGAGTATCCTGGATATTCACTGTTTAGGGAGCCAATCACAGCGCGCGAAAGACGCTATTCGTCTGTTGGATATATGCTTATGGTGGATATTTGTAATTAGTATATACTAGCTTGGCTACGCGCGATTTGATTGGTTTAGAAATGATAGATATGAGACAATATTTACCTCCGAAATATTCGATAAAGAGACCGAAACAAAATGGCGGACAAAAAAAAGTCGCTTCGCGACAGTTTCGGATCACGATACCGAAAAAGTTTGCTTTAAAAACACTGGATTTTTAATTTCTCTGTTTTACGCTATTTGGGACATTTTTAATATTAGTTGTCAAACTGTCAAAATACGTTTGTTACATATGCTAGGCTGCTCACGCGCGAATCTCGCCATGTTCAGTGTTTCAAGTAATAAAAGTGTTTTTTTTCTTCCTAAAATTTTTTCGTTTTCTTGAAAACAAACGTCTATAAGCCAGTTGCCTCGCTGGTATATATACTAAAACACCGATTCTATTTTTATTTCGTCGGATAGTGGCTTATTTGAATATCTACCAAGCGCCTTCGGCGCCCAGTAGATATTCTGCTATTCTGCCACTATCCACCGAAATTGAAACAGAATCAATGTTAGTTGTCTATCGCCCGGCACCGACAGTGAGGTGCATAATTGTTTTAGTATATGCAAAAACAGTCGAATAATTTAATGTGAGAGTTGGTATATGATCAGTTTGAACTGAATTAACTTATCAAAAAAGAATTTCTCGCGCAAGTAAAAAAAGTAAAAAAAAGAGCGTGATCATTATAATTGTTGTACTTTTTCTTGAAATTTCGTAGCAAAACAATTTTCATCCTACCTGTAAAACAGAGATCCCAAATTTCGTTGCGCTTTTTCTGTTTAAGGGAATTGGCTGATTCATTTATTTCGTAAATTTCCCCTTACAAGACTGTCGCCAAACGAGTCCCTATTTTGGCAGTTTTCTCAAAACAGTAAATAGCTTTGGATATTTACTATTTCAGGATCGAACCAATCAAAGCCCGCGAAAAAAGTTACTTACTAATTTGGTATATACTTAAATCTGTTATCTAGAGCTAGAACCTATTTCTTGTAACTGTCGATTGTGTTATTGATGTTTAACTTGACACTACCATTTTTCTTCCTTTCCTTTTCCTTCTGACCTATTTTACCATCAGCAAAGCACATGAGCAACATGACGAATATTGTCGTCACCCAAGCCATTTGGAACTGGTGGCAGCTGTTGATGAGAGAAAACTTGTTAATTGAAGTGTAGTTTTTTTTCACGCAGTTTCAGAGTCCTTAGGTAATGTATCCTAAAACTTTCTGTGTTACTTATCATTTCTAGGCCATATATGTTAGATCGATAGATTGATAAATGTCGTTGAGATTTAGAGTTTTTCAGTTGCAAATTTTAACATTTTAACTTTCTGTGACATCGGATGAAAGCCCAGAAACTGGAGTAAGAATGTTTTTTAAGTTTTTACGGCACAGTCTGAGAGATTTTTTTTCAATCCGAAACTCTCTTACTATGCATCGGATACCCCCTAAGCCTAAATCTCATTGGAAAGCTAGCAAAATTCTCTAAAAGATGGTTTAAATCACATTTTTATTTTTTTTCTTTATCAGTGATATTGTACTTTTGTTTTTGTCAAACATTTTCCTTCGCCAGTAATGCTAAGTCCGCAAAGTTCGAAGCTTTGCTATTCATACCTAAGTAATATTTGCAAAATTTTTTGTATGCTCTTTATTCCGAGTAGCAAAGATTTTATTTCAAATAAACACCACGATTAATATAGGAGAGATTGTCAGCCATTAACTGTGTAACCTTACCCCTCTTAGTTAGTATTGCGTGACTGATTATACAACACAATAGCGCCTAACAAATATCACTTTTTCACTGGCACTTGTGCTGTACACGTCTATTACATTAAAGTATGTGACATCAGACTGGTCTCCTGGGTGAACTCACGATACTATTGAATAATTCCACATGGTGTCAGAAGTGTCAGTTATTGCCCATGTAAAATTTTGACTGATTATATAACACATTAGCTCCTTACAAACAGTTGGTCGCTAGCACTTGTGCTGTACACTTAACACATCTATTGCATTATTTAAGTATGTGAACGTCAGAATGGTCTCCTTTGTGAACTCACGCTACTACTGAGTAACTCCACTAAGTTGTCAAATAACTTATTTGCTTGTATGGTGTTTGACTTAAAAGTCGTTTAAACGTAGTAGTTTTATTCACTTTGGATAGATAATAAGACAATTTAAAATTGCTTTTCTTTAGTTATGGTTTTGTGCTTTTGGAAATTTCTAGACTAATATGACTAATATATCGGTGAAATATAGAGCGAATCAGCCATCAACATCAATCACACGTGGTGATAGAAAAACGGCCAATCAGGACGCACGAAAGAAGTCTAACACATAGTCTAATGTAGTCTAACACATAGTCTAACATAGCTAGTTTAACATAGACTAACATAGTCTAACATATATCTAACATAGGCTAACATAGTCTAACATAATCTAACACATAGTCTAACATAGACTAACATAGTCTAACATATAGCTATATAGTCTAACATAGAATAACATAGTTGGGCGGTGGTGGCGGTGGTGATGGCGTTTTTGTTTGGGTTGGGATGATGTTGTTGATGGAGTCAGTAGTGAGGTGGAGATTGAGAGTGAGTCAGACCCTGAATGATTTTATCAGAAATGTAAACAGAGATTAATATGAAAAGAAGAACAATTTAATGTTTTACGTTTATTCATCTAGTTTGCTTCTCAGCCCAGTTCAGAATAAATCTATAAGCGAACCAGATACTTAGTTAACTTTAGTCTCTAGCGCTCTAATTAAATATTCAACAATTCATTCAACCGTTGCAGCCTCAATTAATATGCAATTTCGCACCGACAGCCGTCAAAAACAAAACAATAAGGAATTAATTTTTCATTGTTTATTTCTTGCCAGATTTGTAAGTTCTAAGACTCGCTATACCTTTCTTAAAACTTGCTTACAGTTTCTATAGTTTTAGAACTGAGAAATGACAACACTTCTTGGCCTTGCAAACTTTCTAGCGTCTTATCCAAGATTAAATAGAAACATGATGTCATGGTTTAAAACAATACGTCACGGCCGAACCAATCACAACGAACCAAAATCGTTGCTGTTTTGCATGATAAATGCATGTGGTTCCATTTAAAAAAATACACCGTTAAAATCATTTTCATAACAAAAGAGATAATTTATACAGGCACCGCATTTTATTCATGACTTTCAAAAACAAACAAGATAATGTATGCAGACACCGCATTTTATTCATGAACTATGACGTCATCCCAGAGATAATTTATGTAGGTACCCCATTGGTACCGCAAAAAGGGGGTAATTCGCCTCATGCTATACTACTAACTCGAAAGAATCCTTAGAAATATATGGAGAGTCTACCATCTCTTCTGCACAGAAGTACTGAAAAAAGATTGCAATTCTTCAAGACTTTGAACAGGAACTTTAATCACTTATTACAACATATTGAGCTTTAAACTTATAGTAAACAAATTAGTTATTGTCTGTTCCGGCAAAAAGCCGATTGAACAGGTACAGCAATAACAAGGTATACAGCAATCACAACAACCGAAAACACGCTGATGCGGTAAGAACGACCAAACAAAAGAAATAGCAAGTTATTTGCGTCAAAAAAATGTTTTTAATTTGGAACCAACCTAAACCTATAGCATATAGCTTGAGCCATGCATGTGCCAACAATTGCTGTTAATTATACGTCTTAACACGAGAATCAATCCAAATATGAACGATCACAGCTCTAATCACCTTTGTTTATTGTAGAATACTGTTTTGGAGTGGTTTTAGACAGGGGGGAACAATTTTTAAAATCCCTTGAAAGGGGGGCACGTTTTTATTCACAATACTAGGGCGGGGGGGACACATTTTTCTCCCACTTGTGTTTTCCAAGAGTAACTGTCGGTAAAATCGGCAAGGAACTCTTCCATTTTGTTATTAACACTTTTCTTTAAAACCACAAAGATCTTGTTTGTAACTGGATGAGTCACAATCAGTACAGGTAAACAGTGATTCGCGTCAAGCAACTTATCACTGAAGGCTTGTTTATCTGGGCAAGAAAACTGATTAAAAGATGAATAGAAATGATAACCTTTTTCGTTATTTCTCTGTGAACCTTCTTTGGACGTCTGAAGAAGAAAGTCCAGCCGTAACAAGCCATCGTTATTATCGAGAGTTTGCAGTGATGATCTGAGGTTCTTTCCCGTGCTTGCATTTTCTTGAACTTGAGATCCCTGTTGTTATAAATTGAGTGATTTCACACATGTCTTTGACGCCGTGTTGGATGATATGTTACCAAGAACTTGTACCTAGGACCTTTTGGAAAAATTCAGCCGGCAAAGCCAGGTATTCGGACCGACGATCTTGTGGCAACATTCAACCATACAGAAACTTATACTACATTTTCAAGGGGTTGAGGGTGCATTTTGCAAATTCTATTTGGAAAGGGGATATAGTTTTTCTTTACATTTACTGATGGGGGGGAGGGGGGTACAATTTCCATACACTAGATTTTTTGGAAAACCATCGCCCCCCCTGCAACACAATAAACGGTCGATACCTAATTTCTGTTTACCGACCCTATAACATTTTATTGTCTCTTTAGCCATAATTTCTTGCTTTTCATATATTTTATTTAGCACTGGTTTCGGTTTAAAATTGGCTACATACTTATTTAGTTAACTCAATAATGCGTATTAATTGTAAACTTCAAACAAACTTCAAATCCCCTTCTTCAAAAAAAAAACCAGTTCTTGAGGCATCTATGTTATCAAGTTAATGCTGGAAGCCAATCAAATGTTGCGAAGTTTGAATCACGGCAATCGTGATTTTCAAGTCAATGTTCATTCTTCAAAGATGTTTGTCTTGTTCAACATTGCTGGTCAATGTAGGGTTGAATACTTGGCCGAAATGAACAAAGATGGCACCCATGGAGATCATATAACTTTACAGGCTGCTTCGAATATTCAGTGTTCAAATAACTCTTCATTCTTCCCTCGTTGTGTAGGCAAACACAATGATTTCTCAGTTTACAGAGGGTTGGAGTGTTCAATTTCGACCTAGGACACTTTGCCGAAGGGGAAGGGGAGCATTATGTATGTCTAGAGGTAGAGGAAAATGCTGCTGAAAACTTTTCAATGACTTGAAAGAGAACCAGGAAGTATGGAATGAAGAGGCAAACGAAAGGAGAAAGTGGAAGAAAATAATGGCAAAAGAGAAAATAAAACTAAATAGTGAGGGCATATACGACAATCAGAATGACAATAAAAATCAGCAAAGAACGAACAAAGAGTCATGTTCATTTGATCACCTTCCAAACGAAATAATTGCCAAGATTTTTCAAACAGCTCTACGATCTTAGAACCCCGGTGATGCCTGAATTCTTTTCCAGCGACTAAGAAATGTGTCCTCTTGATTTCGCCAGAATGTCGATACTCTCGCTTACTTGTTACCGAAAATATTTTATCGCGACTGATCCCCTGGTATAATCAGTGTAAGGCGGCTCATAAGGGAGTGTTGCCGTTCAAGTGGATTGATTTTCGAGTTCAAGACGTATAATTAACAACAATCGTTGGCATCATGCTTTGTTCAATCTCTATGCTTTAGGTTTAAGTTGATTCCGAATTAAAAACAATTTTTGACCCAATCAGCTTGCTATTTTCTTTTGCTTGGTCGTTCTTACCGCATCAGCGTGTTTTGGTTGTTGTTATTGCTATATACCTTGTTATTGCTGTACCTGTTCAAGCACATTTTTGCCGGAAGAAACAATAACTAATGTAAAAGGCACGATGTACCACGAGTTTAAAGATCAATACGTTGTAATAAGTAATGAAAGTTCATGTTCAAAGTCTTGTTGATTTGCGATCTTTTTTCAGTACTTCTTTGGCAGAGAAGATGGTAGACCCTCCATATATTTCTAAGGATTCTTTCGTGTTGAAAGATCTCCTCGAGGGTTTAACGGTCTGCGGCTATTGGCCTGCAATCCTTGTAAAAACGTTTTGGAATACTCTAACAAAAGCGGTCTATTGTACTTAACCACAATTAAAATGCCCCATCTCTTTCTGCAAACAAGTATGTTTGGTGGGCTAAGTTGTAATAGAGCCGTAGGCCGCGGCACCCTGAGGCCCAACTCCACTCTATGGCCTATGACCAACTCCCTTAGTTAAGAGCCTCCATATTGAATATCGATAAATCCTTGGATCAAAGCTGAATACCAAAGGTTTTGGCTGCTTGTATATATGTGTTATATATTAATTAATTTCATACTAACAATCAAGAACTATAAAGATCAGCTGTGTCGGTTACCAAATTACCATCATTTCGAAGACCTCGTTACAATATGCGTCAGATATTACAATTTGCGTACACTTACAATTATTGCAAAATGCTGCAGCTCTTATTACAAAATGCGTAGGTTAGATTTATTACAAAATGCGTCGTTATTAAAAAATACCGCAGAACATAGTTCAGAAATAGTTTTAGCTTCAGAAGGCATCTGCGTCAACATTTAGGAATCAATCCTTTTGTTAAATTTCCTAAATTAAACGGCTATGATTGAGGTTCCCTTTTAGTTTTAACGTAAACCACTTCTGTTTACAGGCACTGTTTGGTACAGATATTGTCACTATTGAAAAACAAAGGTTTTTTGTTGTGTT